>LUCW03001448.1:35000-70071 GCA_001586965.3 Sphaeroforma sirkka | reverse complement strand
CAAGCTCTTTTCCAATATTTCCAAAGTGTTCTAAATTCACTTTGATGGCTCCAATAGCCTGAGTATTTGGTATGACTCATCTACTTGGACCTATTTGAGACATTAGTAGATGTAGGATATTATAAACTAAATTTTATAATCTCCGAACTACTACTTATAGATTTTGGTCCTCCCGCCAATCTCCAAAATCCAATAAGTCTTTTTTTTTTTTTTTAACTTTTCTTCAGATGGAACTTTATTTATATCAGCTAATGTATTAACGTGACTTACGTTATTATGTCTATTTACAAATTAGGCAAGTGGTCATGAACACTTAGTACTTCTAGTGAAAATTATTCAATAAAGAACAGCTAGAGGTACGCCCTGTGTGATCGAGGATATTTAGGCTCTTAACAAGAGGCAGTCCCGATCATTCTTACACAAGCTACCACTGCTAAATCCTAACTGACTAAATTGTATTTTAGTTTAATATAGTTTGAAACCTAGTAATTTCCATCGAAGTTTACATATTTTTTCAGTTATTTAGTAGTTACAGTAGTGTACTGCTTCTAGACTGTCTGACATCGATTTACTATCCAGCAAATACTATGGCTAAGGGTACTTCTAAAGGCAAGGGAGCCGCTAGCTCTAAGCCTGCTAAGCCTGCCGAGGTTCCTGAGGTCCCTGTGGAAACACCTAGCCTGTCTGGAGTTGAGCCTGCCGAGGATACTGTTGGGGAAGCAAATTCTGAGGTTGGTACAGAGGATTATTCTGAGGATGACTCGTCGGATCCTAAAGCCTTGGAAGAAGAGGTATCTACTACCGCGGAAAGGCTCGCCAGCGTCCGTGTATCACCTAGGAGGAGTGAAGCTCAGGACCCCAGCTTGCCCCCCCCTGACCACGTGCCAAATATTGGGGATAAACGTCGAAAGGCTGGAAAATTCGTGGATACGAATGTCGGGGGGGCATTATAACTCCACATCTAAAGGACACTCCAGCACAAATCCGGAGTGAAAAGGAAGTATTGACCTGTCCGAAAATTTCGGTTTCGCCATCGATGGAGAAGCCATTCCATTCAGCTCAAATCTTGGGGCCGAAGCTGAGGACGCCATAACTCGACAACGAGTGGTTGGATCCTCTCAATCTCGACGCCAATTGAACTGCACTGAAGCGCTCTTGAAGGAGCTAGCGGCAGCAGCAGTTGTGGGACCCTCTATCGTGTCCCACTTGGCTGATATTCTTCCTATACCGAAGAAGAAAAAAATTCGGGCCGGGTTTCGAACCCGAGACCTACTGGTTTACCAGCCAGTATGTTTACTACTAAGCCAGTTACCACTGGCGAGAGAGATAATATTTCAAAATTTAATCTCTATAGCTCTGATGCTACCATCGACCATCCTCTTGACAAACCTAACCCTGTCAGAGGATATGATCGTATGGAACTCGATGAGGCTTACCATCCTCGTAATATCGACCCTCATTTGCCAACTAACCCTGGTAATCACGATTTTGGCAATCGCTACACCAGTACCTCGTTAGAGAGTTCCCGCTCTAATCCTGAGGATGAGGAAGTGAGAACCAGACATACTCGTCTCAGGCTATTACGCTCTGGTATGCAAGTCCTTGAGGACCGTCTATTGAATGACTCTGACCTTGACGATAGGAAAGCGGATAACATTCGCTATCTAATCGATAACAAGAGAAAGGAAATAGACACCATCTTGGCACTAGCAGCCCGTAGCACTGAGCATGAGCCTCGTGAACACTTAGAACCAAGCTTTATAAAGCAGCTAGGTAACGCGCAGGCTGAGGTCGATTTCTCTACTAATGAGAGTACAGTGGAGACACTGAAGGCCTTCGACCACCAACTTAAGGAGTCTGCCAGCCTTAGGGATAAGCAGATGATGAATGCCTTTATTCATTTCTGTGAGCCAGGTGAATGGCGAACTATCTTGAAGGTTCATGAGCCCAACTGGAAAGCCCTACCCCGGCACCAGTTGCGTGATAATATACTTAACACCTTTTTTTGAAGATGCACGTGACCGTGAACTTCTAGAGTCTCGCAAGTTCTTTGCGAACGATACCACTATTCGAGGTGCTCTAGCTCATATGACACATATGAATACTGGATGGGTGGTCGTACCTATACTGGCGAATATTTATTAATTTGTCAGATGATGGAGACTCTGGGAGCTAACCTCTTTAAGAAAGTCAATGATGACATCATCGCCTATGGTGATTTGCGATCTATGCCTTGGTCTGTCTTTGAGAAGATAGTACACAAGCATACCAATTCCTCTACTAGAGTACTTAGTACCACGAGCTACACCCAGCCCACTAAGCGAAACGCAGTAGAGACTAATACTGCGCGTAGTACTAAGAAACCTCGCACTTACTACTGAGGGGGGTACTGGCTCTACTTCTACCGAACCGAAAGGTGATAAGAAGGTGAGAGCGCCTTGCAAGAAGTGTGGTTACAACCTCACAAAACGTAATGGCAAGTGGAATGGTAGACACGACCCTGTTATGTGCACCAGGCAAGCCAGATTTTGGACACTATATGAAAGAGTGTGCTACTTGCAAGGGTACTAACGGTTGGCACAAAGAGGATTGCAAGGACTTACCAGACGTCCAAGTTAAGCACTGACAGTACCATATGTGCGCACTAGAGCAAGATTATGAGAAAATGTTCAATAAAAAATCTATACCAAAGGAGATGAACGTATCTTTCAAACAGTTTTCGTAAATGGAGAAAAAAGTTATGGCACTATTTGATCCAGGGGCTGAAGTCTCTGCTATTCATGCCGAGTAGCCTACGCTACAGATATGGCTGTCCATAACGAAACAACTGATTTAATCTTGGGAAATGGCAAAGTTACTACTTGCGAACAAGCCATTGACTATGCACACATAATGCTGTCAGATAGAAGAGAAGTGAAGACTCACCTAATCGTTACTGACATGTCTCAGAAATACGATTTAATTATAGGTATGACTGATCTTCTCAGTTTAGGTATAACACTCACTGGTCTGCCTAATGGGCTAGACCCGAATAAAGATCAGTCAGATGATAATATGTTAAAGATACCTAAACCTCCGGAAGGTGAAGCAAAGGATATGATTCCGCACTTCACCGATATAATTATGGACTTAATTATACAAAAAAACAGGAAGATTGCAATAACTGACTGGTGTATGTTTAAGTTCTCTAATGGGTACGTTAGACTTGACTTAACAAACGTCGACTTCTCTAAGTTAAAGTGTCCTTCACATAACTACGTGAGTTGGAGACACAAAGACGTTGTCAAAACCCAAATCGAAGATTGGTTAAAACAGGGTCTAATTGAAATCAATTATGATGCAACCCCAGTTAACTTAGCTCTTTAGCGGTCGATCAATATAAATCTGATGGAACGTTTAGTAAAAAAAAGAAGAGTAGTACTAGACCTGTCGCCAATCAACAAACTAATTCCGCAACATAGTTTTCCCTTACCTAAGATAAGCGAGATACTACGCAAAATGGAGGGTGCGACTATCTTTTCCAAGATAGACTTAAAAGCTGCATTCCATCAACTACAGATATATGAGCCTCATAGGAAATACTTTTTTTCCTTTACTTGGCAAGGTAAGAAGTACCAGTTTAAAGGTGCACCTGAAGGCTTACACATGTTACCTTCTTTCTTCCAACAAGTTATGATGGAACTATTTGCGGACCTGTCGTATAACGTATCAGTCTATTTAGATGATATAGTTATCTTTACAAAGACAGCACATGAACATGCTAAACTCGTTAAAGAAGTCTTAAAGCGACTTAATCATGCTAAACTTAAGATTAACGAAGACAAGTGTTCTTTTGCTAAAGATACTATACACTTACTTGGCTACAAAGTATCTGCAGCAGGGGTAGAAATTGATCCTGGCAAGAAACAGTTTCTGTTGGATTTATCAACACCAATTACTGGAAGAGATGTGAACTCTGTGTGTGGGTTTGTTAACTTCTTCTCGGATTCGGTACCGCATCTTTCTCATTACTTAAAGCCTTTCAGTCACCTACGGCTGCACAAAGGACCTTTGGGAAAGCTTTGACTAAAGAATGTGATGATGCATTTAAACTAGTCAAAAGTAAAGTAATGGACGCACCCATCATGCAGTACCCTGTGGATGGTGTCCCATTCCAAGTAGCAACCGACGCTTCAGATCGAGCGGTAGGTGGAGTGCTTTACCAAACGATAAATGGTAAACCGCGCTACATACAATTCTTTAGCAAGAGTTATAATAAGAGTCAACGGAATTACCCTACCGTTAAACAAGAGCTCCTTGCTATAGTTACTGCGCTAAGACAGTTTAAAGACTACCTTTATGGAAGTTACTTTACTGTCGCCTGTGATCAAAAGTCTTTAACATACTTAAAAGATATGAACCCTGATTCACAGTTGGTGAGCCGCTGGCATGACATTATTGCCAAGTTCGCTTTTAATATAACACACATTCCAGGAATACATAACCATCTTCCTGACACATGCTCTCTCGACTTGTGCCCGACTACCAGAAAACAGTCAAAGAGTTATTAGCAACCGATTGGATGCTAAATAAGAAATGGTTTAACCTCGCTCAATCACGATGGGGTCCATTTACTGTTGATATGTTCGCCGCAGAACATAACAAACAGGTTTCTGAATATAGGTCGTTGACTCATCCTAAAGGTGATGCATTTCAGCTTGACTTATCAAAGCATAATGCGTGGGCTAACCCACCTTGTCAACTTATCGCACAGTTGTTAAATTATGTTAATATTACTAAATCTACCATTACGCTGTGTTGTCCCTTACGTAACTCCGACCCATGGATACGTGATTTAATTAATATGATTCAAGACGAACCTATTTATGTCGACCGTGAAACCGACACGTTCTTGTATCAGGATCCTATTCTATTAAGAAGACGCCTTGGAAACACACCATTGTTTGTCGCATCGGTCCTGCAGGTACCACTAAGTGGAAACCCTCAACCGAATTCTTAGCTAAACTAGAGGAGTCTAAAGAGTTTGAACAAAAGCTCAAGACTCGTACAACACATGCACCCAACAAGATTGTAGTCGAGGTAATGCCGATTGAAACGGCATTAGATCGTAAAAAACATGGAACTAGCTAAGGCCATGGATCAAAGACTCAAAACTCTAAGAGAACCTGAAGCTCGCACTCAACTACTTAAAGCGCTGCTTAAAGAACAGCCAGGAGTTGCGAAACAACTGAAGAAGATACTTCAACAATCCAATGTTGTCAATTATGTATCTCAGGACTCTACCCCTCCTGATACTGAGGTTGCCCTTTCCAACAGGACTATGGTTCATCCAGCCAGCGTTACGCAGAATCTGACTGACTTAGAGGAGCTCGAAAGTAGAGTTAAAATTATACATAATTTAACGCATCGAGCATATGAGCATACTTATAAAATGGCTATTCGTGCAGGGCTTGATCACCCGGCGCTGAAAGAAACCATACGTGAAGTATACCGACGCTGTACTGATTGTGAAAAGAACCAGATCAAGCGATACGGTTGGGCACCCCTAAAAAAGTGTGACAGAAGACCAACCGATGCGCCGAGTCATAGTCGATTTGGTTAAACTCCCGCGATCCAAGCATACTGGCGATGTATATATCTGTCATTTCTTATGTGTGTGTGGCTTCGGGCTATAACTTGCTTTTATGCAATACCGAACAAACGTCCACAAACAGTGGCAGAATTATGCTATCACGTCTTTAATGACTTCGGTTTCCCGAGTACTATGTTCTGATAACGGTAGTGAGTTTTGTACCGACGTAATGGAGGCACTTATACTGTATCAGGCATGACCCATAGGCGTGGTGTTCCTTACAAACCTCAAAACGCAGGGTGCAAATGAGACACGTCATAGAGAACTTAAGAAACTCTTGCGTACCGCACTAGACGACGTTGAGGATATGTGGCCTTATCATTTGAAATGGGTTCAGACTCAAATGAATAACTGCATGAATCCTCAAACTGGAACACTCCTGTTTCACTATTTCTTTGGCCGCTATAGTGAATTACAAGCAACGTTTGATAAAACTGCGCCCGAGAAACACGCTACCCCGTGGCTACAAAAAAAAGATCGAGCATATGCAGAACGTTGTTTACCCCTGTTTACTGAGCACAAGAATCGCGTCCTACTTAAAGCGTATGACCGATGGAATAACACTAAGAACATTGTTCAGTTCAAAGTCGGCGATTACGTTAACATTATAAATCGAAACGCCAACGTTACCGAACTCTCTTCTAAGACGATAGGACCTTTTGTTATTTCCTACCATGATGAGAAGAGTGATATTTACGAAGTGAATAACATTGATGGTACTAGCGCAACCAATCTAGGCACTCACCGTATCCCTACCTCCGAACTCTCATTCGCTCGCTCATTTGATTCTGATGTACCAGTTATGGAGTCACAAGTCAAAGATATAATTGACAAAACATCCGAAGACGGTTACACTTACTACAAGACCCGTTTCATGGATGGGACAGTAGCTTGGCTAACCTCCGATGCATTTCGTGAATCTCGCGACTTTCTTCGTATCTTTAATAAGAAATGGGAATAAGCGTTTACATAAGAACACACGAGATAAACGAAAAGGGTTCCTCAGGTGACTACAAACCCTGACGGATCTGAAATTCCCTATTTGCCACCTACTTCCTACGTGACTAAACTTTCTGATCTGCTTACCAACAGTGCAGAAAATTGTTCAAACTTACTTACTAATGAAGAACAGCCTTTGGCTATTACCTTACCAAATAATAAACGTAAGGCGCCTACATCGGAAATGGTTACTGGACCAAATACTAAACGACATAGAGTACAACATGAGTCTTGAACTCGTACATATAGGCACATACTTACTCGATAAGTCATGACCGAAACCGTTTTTACTTTGGTTTTCGCTTTACCAACTAGATCGTATCTTAACGTACGTTCGTAGTTCTAAAAGCTACTGGGGCTATGTAGAAATACGGCCTCCGGTCAGTCTAAAATATCAAGATCAATTGAGATAATACATTGGTTTTTATTTGTATTTTAAATAATTAGTACAAGCTCTTTTTCCAATATTTCCAAAGTGTTCTAAATTCACTTTGATGGCTCCAATAGCCTGAGTATTTGGTATGACTCATCTACTTGGACCTATTTGAGACATTAGTAGATGTAGGATATTATAAACTTTTACTTGAACTACTACTTATTGACCTAATTTCCAATAAGTCTTTTCTTTTTTAACTTTTCTTCAGATGGAACTTTATTTATATAGATGTAGTGATATTATAAACTAAATTTTATAATCTCCGAACTACTACTTATATTGATTTTTAGGTCCTCCCATTCTTACAATCTCCAAAATATAAAGTGAAAATTATTCAATAAAGAACAGCTATTTAGTTTATAATATTAACGTGCTACATCTACCTAATGTCTCAAATAGGTCCAAGTAGATGAGTCATACCAAAGTACTTCAGGCTAGTTGGAGCCATCAAAAAGTGAATTTAGAACACTTTGGATCGAGGAATATTTGGAAAAAAAGAGCTTGTACTAAATTATTTAAAATACAAAAAAAAAACCAATGTATTATCTCAATTGATCTTGATATTTTAGACTGACCGGAGGCCGTATTTCTACATAGCCCCCAGTAGCTTTTAGAAACTACGAACGTACGTTAAGATACGATCTAGTTGGTAAAAGCGAAAACCAAAGTAAAAAACGTTTCGGTCATGACTTATCAAGTAAGTATATGCCTATATATAAGAGTTCAAGACTCATGTTGTACTCTATGTCGTTTAGTATTTGGTCCAGTAACCATTTCCGATGTAGGCGCCTTACGTTTATTATTTGGTAAGGTAATAGCCAAAGGCTGTTCTTCATTAGTAAGCAAGTTTGAACAATTTTCTGCACTGTTGGTAAGCAGATCAGAAAGTTTAGTCACGTAGGAAGTAGGTGGCAAATAGGGGATTTCATATCCGTCAGGGTTTGTAGTCACCTGAGGAAACCCTTTTCGTTTATCTCGTGTGTTCTTATGTAAACGCTTATTCCATTTCTTATTAAAGATACGAAGAAAGTCGCGAGATTCACGAAATGCATCGGAGGTTAGCCAAGCTACTGTCCCATCCATGAAACGGGTCTTGTAGTAAGTGTAACCGTCTTCGGATGTTTTGTCAATTATATCTTTGACTTGTGACTCCATAACTGGTACATCAGAATCAAATGAGCGAGCGAATGAGAGTTCAGAGGTAGGGATACGGTGAGTGCCTAGATTAGTTGCGCTAGTACCATCAATGTTATTCACTTCGTAAGTATCACTCTTCTCATCATGGTAGGAAATAACAAAAGGTTCTATCGTCTTAGAAGAGAGTTCGGTAACGTTGGCGTTTCGATTTATAATGTTAACGTAATCACCGACTTTGAACTGAACAATGTTCTTAGTGTTATTCCATCGGTCATACGCTTTAAGTAGGACACGATTTTTGTGCTTGTAGAAATACGGCCTCCGGTCAGTCTAAAATATCAAGATCAATTGAGATGATACATTGGTTTTTATTTGTATTTTAAATAATTTAGTACAAGCTCTTTTTCCAATATTTCCAAAGTGTTCTAAATTCACTTTGATGGCTCCAATAGCCTGAGTATTTGGTATGACTCATCTACTTGGACCTATTTGAGACATTAGTAGATGTAGGATATTATAAACTAAATTTTATAATCTCCGAACTACTACTTATAGATTTTGGTCCTCCCGCCAATTTCCAAAATCCAATAAGTCTTTTTCTTTTTTTAACTTTTCTTCAGATGGAACTTTATTTATATCAGCTAATGTATTAACGTGACTTACGTTATTATGTCTATTTACAAATTAGGCAAGTGGTCATGAACACTTAGTACTTCTAGTGAAAATTATTCAATAAAGAACAGCTAGAGGTACGCCCTGTGTGATCGAGGATATTTAGGCTCTTAACAAGAGGCAGTCCCGATCATTCTTACACAAGCTACCACTGCTAAATCCTAACTGACTAAATTGTATTTTAGTTTAATATAGTTTGAAACCTAGTAATTTCCATCGAAGTTTACAGGCTTATATTCCGAAAGATTTTCTCTAGTAGCCTTTGTTTACCAGCCAGTATGTTTACTACTAAGCCAGTTACCACTGGCGAGAGAGATAATATTTCAAAATTTAATCTCTATAGCTCTGATGCTACCATCGACCATCCTCTTGACAAACCTAACCCTGTCAGAGGATATGATCGTATGGAACTCGATGAGGCTTACCATCCTCGTAATATCGACCCTCATTTGCCAACTAACCCTGGTAATCACGATTTTGGCAATCGCTACACCAGTACCTCGTTAGAGAGTTCCCGCTCTAATCCTGAGGATGAGGAAGTGAGAACCAGACATACTCGTCTCAGGCTATTACGCTCTGGTATGCAAGTCCTTGAGGACCGTCTATTGAATGACTCTGACCTTGACGATAGGAAAGCGGATAACATTCGCTATCTAATCGATAACAAGAGAAAGGAAATAGACACCATCTTGGCACTAGCAGCCCGTAGCACTGAGCATGAGCCTCGTGAACACTTAGAACCAAGCTTTATAAAGCAGCTAGGTAACGCGCAGGCTGAGGTCGATTTCTCTACTAATGAGAGTACAGTGGAGACACTGAAGGCCTTCGACCAACTTAAGGAGTCTGCCAGCCTTAGGGATAAGCAGATGATGAATGCCTTTATTCATTTCTGTGAGCCAGGTGAATGGCGAACTATCTTGAAGGCTCATGAGCCCAACTGGAAAGCCCTACCCTGGCACCAGTTGCGTGATAATATACTTAACACCTTCTTTGAAGATGCACGTGACCGTGATCTTCTAGAGTCTCGCAAGTTCTTTGCGAACGATACCACTATTCGAGGTGCTCTAGCTCATATGACACATATGAATACTCGGATGGGTGGTCGTACCTATACTGGCGAATATTTATTAATTTGTCAGATGATGGAGACTCTGGGAGCTAACCTTTTTAAGAAAGTCAATGATGACATCATCGCCTATGGTGATTTGCGATCTATGCCTTTGTCTGTCTTTGAGAAGATAGTACACAAGCATACCAATTCCTCTACTAGAGTACTTAGTACCACGAGCTACACCCAGCCCACTAAGCGAAACGCAGTAGAGACTAATACTGCGCGTAGTACTAAGAAACCTCGCACTACTACTGGAGGGGGTACTGGCTCTACTTCTACCGAACCGAAAGGTGATAAGAAGGTGAGAGCGCCTTGCAAGAAGTGTGGTTACAACCTCACAAAACGTAATGGCAAGTGGAATGGTAGACACGACCCTGTTAAGTGTGCACCAGGCAAGCCAGATTTTGGACACTATATGAAAGAGTGTGCTACTTGCAAGGGTACTAACGGTTGGCACAAAGAGGATTGCAAGGACTTACCAGACGTCCAAGTTAAGCACTGACAGTACCATATGTGCGCACTAGAGCAAGATTATGAGAAAATGTTCAATAAAATCTATACCAAAGGAGATGAACGTATCTTTCAAACAGTTTTCGTAAATGGAGAAAAAAAGTTATGGCACTATTTGATCCAGGGGCTGAAGTCTCTGCTATCTCATGCCGAGTAGCCTACGCTACAGATATGGCTGTCCATAACGAAACAACTGATTTAATCTTGGGAAATGGCAAAGTTACTACTTGCGAACAAGCCATTGACTATGCACACATAATGCTGTCAGATAGAAGAGAAGTGAAGACTCACCTAATCGTTACTGACATGTCTCAGAAATACGATTTAATTATAGGTATGACTGATCTTCTCAGTTTAGGTATAACACTCACTGGTCTGCCTAATGGGCTGACCCGAATAAAGATCAGTCAGATGATAATATGTTAAAGATACCTAAACCTCCGGAAGGTGAAGCAAAGGATATGATTCCGCACTTCACCGATATAATTATGGACTTAATTATACAAAACAGGAAGATTGCAATAACTGACTGGTGTATGTTTAAGTTCTCTAATGGGTACGTTAGACTTGACTTAACAAACGTCGACTTCTCTAAGTTAAAGTGTCCTTCACATAACTACGTGAGTTGGAGACACAAAGACGTTGTCAAAACCCAAATCGAAGATTGGTTAAAACAGGGTCTAATTGAAATCAATTATGATGCAACCCCAGTTAACTTAGCTCTCTTAGCGGTCGATCAATATAAATCTGATGGAACGTTTAGTAAAACAAGAGTAGTACTAGACCTGTCGCCAATCAACAAACTAATTCCGCAACATAGTTTTCCCTTACCTAAGATAAGCGAGATACTACGCAAAATGGAGGGTGCGACTATCTTTTCCAAGATAGACTTAAAAGCTGCATTCCATCAACTACAGATATATGAGCCTCATAGGAAATACTTTTCCTTTACTTGGCAAGGTAAGAAGTACCAGTTTAAAGGTGCACCTGAAGGCTTACACATGTTACCTTCTTTCTTCCAACAAGTTATGATGGAACTATTTGCGGACCTGTCGTATAACGTATCAGTCTATTTAGATGATATAGTTATCTTTACAAAGACAGCACATGAACATGCTAAACTCGTTAAAGAAGTCTTAAAGCGACTTAATCATGCTAAACTTAAGATTAACGAAGACAAGTGTTCTTTTGCTAAAGATACTATACACTTACTTGGCTACAAAGTATCTGCAGCAGGGGTAGAAATTGATCCTGGCAAGAAACAGTTTCTGTTGGATTTATCAACACCAATTACTGGAAGAGATGTGAACTCTGTGTGTGGGTTTGTTAACTTCTTCTCGGATTCGGTACCGCATCTTTCTCATTACTTAAAGCCTTTCAGTCACCTACGGCTGCACAAAGGACCTTTGGGAAAGCTTTGGACTAAAGAATGTGATGATGCATTTAAACTAGTCAAAAGTAAAGTAATGGACGCACCCATCATGCAGTACCCTGTGGATGGTGTCCCATTCCAAGTAGCAACCGACGCTTCAGATCGAGCGGTAGGTGGAGTGCTTTACCAAACGATAAATGGTAAACCGCGCTACATACAATTCTTTAGCAAGAGTTATAATAAGAGTCAACGGAATTACCCTACCGTTAAACAAGAGCTCCTTGCTATAGTTACTGCGCTAAGACAGTTTAAAGACTACCTTTATGGAAGTTACTTTACTGTCGCCTGTGATCAAAAGTCTTTAACATACTTAAAAGATATGAACCCTGATTCACAGTTGGTGAGCCGCTGGCATGACATTATTGCCAAGTTCGCTTTTAATATAACACACATACCAGGAATACATAACCATCTTCCTGACATGCTCTCTCGACTTGTGCCCGACTACCAGAAAACAGTCAAAGAGTTATTAGCAACCGATTGGATGCTCAATAAGAAATGGTTTAACCTCGCTCAATCACGATGGGGTCCATTTACTGTTGATATGTTCGCCGCAGAACATAACAAACAGGTTTCTGAATATAGGTCGTTGACTCATCCTAAAGGTGATGCATTTCAGCTTGACTTATCAAAGCATAATGCGTGGGCTAACCCACCTTGTCAACTTATCGCACAGTTGTTAAATTATGTTAATATTACTAAATCTACCATTACGCTGTGTTGTCCCTTACGTAACTCCGACCCATGGATACGTGGTTTAATTAATATGATTCAAGACGAACCTATTTATGTCGACCGTGAAACCGACACGTTTTTGTATCAGGGATCCTATTCTATTAAGAAGACACCTTGGAAACACACCATTGTTTGTCACATCGGTCCTGCAGGTACCACTAAGTGGAAACCCTCAACCGAATTCTTAGCTAAACTAGAGGAGTCTAAAGAGTTTGAACAAAAGCTCAAGACTCGTACAACACATGCACCCAACAAGATTGCAGTCGAGGTAATGCCGATTGAAACGGCATTAGAACGTAAAAACATGGAACTAGCTAAGGCCATGGATCAAAGACTCAAAACTCTAAGAGAACCTGAAGCTCGCACTCAACTACTTAAAGCGCTGCTTAAAGAACAGCCAGGAGTTGCGAAACAACTGAAGAAGATACTTCAACAATCCAATGTTGTCAATTATGTATCTCAGGACTCTACCCCTCCTGATACTGAGGTTGCCCTTTCCAACAGGACTATGGTTCATCCAGCCAGCGTTACGCAGAATCTGACTGACTTAGAGGAGCTCGAAAGTAGAGTTAAAATTATACATAATTTAACGCATCGAGCATATGAGCATACTTATATAAGGTCAGAGTCATTCAATAGACGGTCCTCAAGGACTTGCATACCAGAGCGTAATAGCCTGAGACGAGTATGTCTGGTTCTCACTTCCTCATCCTCAGGATTAGAGCGGGAACTCTCTAACGAGGTACTGGTGTAGCGATTGCCAAAATCGTGATTACCAGGGTTAGTTGGCAAATGAGGGTCGATATTACGAGGATGGTAAGCCTCATCGAGTTCCATACGATCATATCCTCTGACAGGGTTAGGTTTGTCAAGAGGATGGTCAATGGTAGCATTAGAGCTATAGAGATTAGATTTTAAAATATTTTTTCTCTCGCCAGTGGTAACTGGCTTAGTGGTAAACATACTGGCTGGTAAACCAGTAGGTCTCGGGTTCGAAACCCGGCCCGAATTTTTCTTCTTCTTCGGTATAGGAAGAATATCAGCCAAGTGGGACACGATAGAGGGGTCCACAACTGCTGCTGCCGCTAGCTCCTTCAAGAGCGCTTCAGTGCGGTTCAATTGGCGTCGAGATTGAGAGGATCCAACCACTCGTTGTCGAGTTATGGCGTCCTCAGCTTCGGCCCCAAGATTTGAGCTGAATGGAATGGCTTCTCCATCGATGGCGAAACCAAAATTTTCGGACAGGTCCAATACTTCCTTTTCACTCCGGATTTGTGCTGGAGTGTCCTTTAGATGTGGAGTTATAATGTCCCCGACATTCGTATCCACGAATTTTCCAGCCTTTCGACGTTTATCCCCAATATTTGACGGCACGTAGTCAGGGGGCAAGCTGGGGTCCTGAGCTTCACTCCGTGTAGTATGAGTGAAGTGGTTCGTGAAACGGTTGTCAATTGTCATGTTTATTGTTTGTTTGAAACGAATAGTGTTAGCATTTGTAAAAAGTATTTAATCATGGTAGTGCGTTGTCGACAAACAACAGTCCAAGAGTCCAAGATTACACAATACACAACAAATGCCTACATAATGCGCCCATCCCAAACATACTTCTCCGAGGAGCAGGGCAAGAAAGAACTCCAAAGTGACCGTTATGAATATAACAAAAGTCTGAAAAAAAAATCAGTACATTGAGAAAAATACTGGTGGTCCTACTGACCTGGCCTACTGCACCCAGACTATTGTGGGGAGGACCGACATCAACATGTCAGTGCCGACATGTCGGCGATGCCAGCGACGTGTCGGGACGACATACAACCAAACGACATGTACGACGTGTCGGCCGACATGCTGGCAGGTGGGCGTCGTCGTGTCGGGTGCCTGGCCAGATAAATACAGTTTGTTTTATTTATTAATTTATTAGACAAAGGCTACTAGAGAAAATCTTTCGGAATATAAGCCTGTAAACTTCGATGGAAATTACTAGGTTTCAAACTATATTAAACTAAAATACAATTTAGTCAGTTAGGATTTAGCAGTGGTAGCTTGTGTAAGAATGATCGGGACTGCCTCTTGTTAAGAGCCTAAATATCCTCGATCACACAGGGCGTACCTCTAGCTGTTCTTTATTGAATAATTTTCACTAGAAGTACTAAGTGTTCATGACCACTTGCCTAATTTGTAAATAGACATAATAACGTAAGTCACGTTAATACATTAGCTGATATAAATAAAGTTCCATCTGAAGAAAAGTTAAAAAAAGAAAAAGACTTATTGGATTTTGGAGATTGGCGGGAGGACCAAAATCTATAAGTAGTAGTTCGGAGATTATAAAATTTAGTTTATAATATCCTACATCTACTAATGTCTCAAATAGGTCCAAGTAGATGAGTCATACCAAATACTCAGGCTATTGGAGCCATCAAAGTGAATTTAGAACACTTTGGAAATATTGGAAAAAGAGCTTGTACTAAATTATTTAAAATACAAATAAAAACCAATGTATCATCTCAATTGATCTTGATATTTTAGACTGACCGGAGGCCGTATTTCTACAAGCCTCAAGACCGTCGGAGCCCAAAATACGTTTTTTCTGACATTTTCTAAGAAAAGTACAAAACACACCCACAAACACACATCAATACACCTACAACACACCTCACCTACAGTCACAGCGTTGGTATCGCTATCTAACACGCATACGATGTGGGTCATAGCACTGTATAGCCTAATTAGACTACGTTCTTTCCAGTGAGCACACCGGATTTCTCATACGATGCAATTAAACACCACTTTTTGCCATCAGAAGGCGAGATCACGCAGTGAACTACTTTTATCTAAATATCATAGAGAAAGTGCTCAAGCAGAGCTGTATATGTGAACTGAAAGGATGTTTGAATCGTACTGCTCGCAAGATTAGACTACCATTGAGTGATGATGCCATTGCGCTTCGATGGATAAAAATATTACAGGCACACGGGAACGAAGATACATGGCAGAAGGCTATGGCCAAGCGCCGAACGTTATATAACAATGCATTTATCAACGCTCGACACTTCCCCTTACAGCAAATAGTGAAAAGAGGTAGGGCCTAACGACATGCCCAAACTAACGCATCAATGGAACGCAGATCGGAATATACTTCAAGTTGTGCAGGGCGAGTATGCAAGGGTACAGTGTATATGCACAAACGATGATTCCGTGTGTGGTGAAGATCTACGCCACGGAAGTTATTTTTTCGTTCTCCGTGGCCAAAGGTATAGAAAGAGGGCAATAAGCTGGGTAGAAATAGTTGTGCGCGATTGGAAGAAGAAGAATCAGATCATATTCGACTCAAACGATCACACATTAAAAAGAAGTATTGCATTGTTAATCACCACTTCCCCACTGAATACATTAAGAACAATGATAAACGAAAGACTCTCGTACCCGGGGCTATGCCGGCGTTTACTCCTGTTCACTCACAACCGAAAACAACGTCTAGATCTACAACTACACTTTCTGACCGAGCTTGCATGAAGTTATTACGTAATAATGGAATACTCATAGCTACGAGCAGTGGAAGGAACACTGAAATAACACCAGTCCATCGTACTGTTCATGAACTTCAGATGCTCACATTGGAACAGACAGCCGTGATAACACATACACCATCAGCATTCATAAACACTTGCAGATTTAGTGACAGCAAATGTTTGAAATACCTTGGGGAGAAACCCGTTGAGCCAGTAGAACAATTATTTAAGATAATTAACTATAAGGGCAGATGCGAGCGTTTACAGTTATGGGATGCCGTGTGTGTTAAGCGATGTAAGGGTTTAGTAGCCAAAAGCAAGAAAACTGAAGATGAAGAAGAATCGTTGCCACAAGATTCTACAACCAGAAGCAGCTATGTGCCTAGAAACCGGACGGAGATATGCGCAGAATTGACACTTTTGAAGAGTTCGTGTTCTTTTTATATATGCTGCGTTATATGCGTACTAAAATGGCCAAAGCAGCAGACGAGTTTGGAATTAGTGAGGCCACTGCAAGAAGATTGTACCCAGCTTGGGTATATGCATGTGCTGATATATTACACAGCTATACCTATAATAGCATGGTCGCAAACCTTTCTCTCTAGTACCTGTTCTCAAGGCCTTCACTGATAACATGCACTCTGCATGTTCAAAGATTACAGCTACGCGTTCCTTTGTCTCCGGATCCACACATACTTCTATTTTTAGCAACACGTTTATGTCTGGTTTGGCAAATTATCCTCAGAGCTATTTTCTGTTATAGGATTACGTAATGCAGCTGTGAGTGTCACCGTTTTCATTTCTTGTTGTACAGTTGAGCGCACAGTAAGAGCCTTGTGTTTTTTTGAAGTACTCTGCAATAACCCATGATTTTCTTGTGTGTATTTAATCCAATGTAAACTCTCTAGTTACGAGAGGAATGTCTTCTGGCGGCTGACGCAATCATTGAGTAGTTCAGTTGGATCCTCACGCACTTCAGATGAATTAAGCATCGCACTTTGTCTGCTGCTATCATGAACATGTAATCGTTGTACAAGATCTGCACGGTTTCTACACGCTGCATCTAAATCAAATTGTCTAGTTCCTCTTTACTCATTTTGTTGTCCTTAAACTTTCTCACGAGTTTGTACTTCTTTTCACGAGTAAGAGACCGACTCCGGTTAACGAGTTTCCCTGCAATGCGGTGTCCATCGAACACGCATATGGGTGCGTGCGTGGAACTTCTCCATTCTATGATCAGATTCAGGCATCCGTCTATGTGTAGCAAGAAGGAGTCCCAGTCATCATACACCATTATACCGCTCGCATGCAGCGATAAATGGGTGTGTATAAGGAACGAGATATCAATTCCAGCACTACCCGATACATCATTACCGTTTAGATCAGTCATATACGGGCGTACGAAGCTCATAAGATCTTTGACACCCAATGCTGTACAAAGTTGATCTCGCCTTCTGATGGCAAAAAGTGGGACTTAATTGTGTCGTATGAGAAATCGGATGCACTCACTGGAAAGAGCGTAGTCTAATTAAGCTATACAGTGCTACGACCCACATTGTATGCGTGTTAGGAAGCGATACTAGCCCTGTGACTGTAAGTGAGGTATGTATTTGTGTGTGTGTTTGTTTACTTTCTGATACTTTTATCACCGGCCCGAATCGACTCAGCGCATATCTTCCATTGTCGACTCACTTGGCCCAAGCTTCAAACGGGAATTTACTGACCACTTCTTCCCATCAATCTTTCCTGAACCACTACAGCGACTATGAGAGCCATACCATATGTTCATACATTGTAATATACTTGCTTGTCATTTTTGAAATAAATAATACTTTCCCTATTATTAGAAAATATCAGAAAAACGTGTCTTGGGCCCCGACGGTCTTGAGGCTTAAATATATTCCGAAAGCATATTATTTTGTTTTGTTTTGTAAAAAACAATTTGTATACATCATATATTTAGCCCAGGGCCCAAGGGTCCCAGGCTCTAAATGTTTTATTTATAGTAGTAGGCTATGCTCTATTTTTTTTAAAAGTATAAATTAAATTTTGAGGGCTAAATATGTATGTATGATCAATACGTTTTTTGTTATAAAAAGAGAAAAAGCCAAAAATAAATATGTTTTTAGTGGTGTTTCAAAAATATGAGCGAGTCTGTGCCACTCACTGTTCAATAGAGTGAGAGACTGTCACAGTCTCACAGTGGGACTGCGGGCCTGTGTGTGCGTGTGCCGTGTGGCCTGTCCCTGTGATGGTTCGCGAACCACGCACCATATAAAATAAATACAAATATGGCTCCCTTTTTCAATAAAATCTTTTTTCCAACCTAATTTATAATAGTAATGAAAATAACAAGTCTAAAAAAAATGTGGATCCACGCACGCTGGGATTCTGTGATTGATCACCGATGATCTCGATGTGCAAATGAATGTATTTACCTTGGTTTATATCTTTATGTTTATATATATATATATATATATATATATATATATATATATATATATATATATATATATATATATATACGTAGCATACGTTCACGTCAACGGCATAATAACATTAGCATATGTGCTTGATACAAATACGTGTCTAAATCAACGACATATTAGCAATAATATACTTAAATACTACTATATAATATAAATATATATATATATATATATATATATATATATATATATATATATATATATATATATATATATACGTATCACAACCATATCAACGGCATAATAGCATTCATACTATAGGATTGTATATTCGTATCTCCGTTTTGAACATCGAAACACCAGTCTATTTAGTAAATTATGAGTGATCTGAACAACGAAAACGACGCAGAATGGCCTTTCTTTCCCATCCCTAAGGACGAGGAGATCACCGGCAATCTTCTGAAAGTACAAGCTATGCGCGAGGAAATGGCCCGGAAAGCTATGCTGATCATAACTAATATTATGCCGGCAAAGATACTACAACTGGATGCTTTGTTCAAACTGACCTCTACGTCGCACTTGAAAGCAGGAGACATACCAGCACCACTACGCACCAGCGCATTCACAGTCAAAGATCTGGAAGCGATTCACATCAAGACTGAGAGATGGACGGAGTGTTTGAAGTTACAGGAACACACAGACGGCTCAGTGAGCAAGAAACGAAAGCTAGAGGACGGGGAAAAGTTAGAAAGCGAGGCCCACATACCCAGCAATGAGCTGGTAATTAGTCTGCTAAAGGTGCTGAAAATGGAAATATTACAACTTGTCGAGTTCTGTAATACCGTCAAGATCTGGATTCAGTTGAACATCCCAAGGATTGAAGATGGCAACAACTTTGGGGTTTCCATCCAGGTATGCGAGTTAATGTAATATAACATACATGTGTGAGTATGGAAATGTTCGTTTCGGTCCACATGTGTATCTGGAAACTGTTATTTTGCTCACGATGCTGAAGCGGATGAAATATGTAGTGTTTATGTTCTTGGCTCGTGAATTCACAGATTTATTATGATCGTGACCAAATCTATATAATCTATATATATATATATATACATTTATTTATTTATTTATGTATATACAAATATGTATATATATATATGTGTGTGTGCGTGTGTGTGTATATTTATGTATGTATGTATGTTTTTGTGTATGTGTACGTGTGTGGGTGTATGTATGTATGTACGCATGAAGAATTGTGTATATATGGGTGTATGACGTATGTGTGTGTGTGTTTGTATGTGTGTATTTATGTCTGAACATACATACATACATCTATAATATATATATATATATATATATGTATATATACATATGCGTATATTTTTACACATATATATGTATATATATATATATACGCATGCACATTACGTATATATATATATATATATATATATACATATGTATACGCAACCGAAACATAGAGATACATAGAATATACATCATGGACACACATCACACACTATATATATATATATATATATATATATATATATTGGTCGATCGATGTATATGTATGCATGCATATATATATATATATATATATATAAAAACGTCTTTTTTATATATATACACTGTTGTCTGTTGTTTTTATATATATAACCCTTACGGATGCGTATGCATATATATAGGAACGCGCACAAGGTTGGCAGGTATATATATATATACATATGTATATATGTATGTATTATATGTTGTATAAGAACGTGTATGTGTAAAACGTGCACACATGCATATGTAATGCCATATATATATACTAAATGTATATTTATAAAATATATATATATATATTAATATTTATAAAAATATATATATATATATTAATGTTTTATATATGTATGCATATATGTATATATATATATGTACGTATTTACATTTATGTATATATATATGCATATGCATATATATATATTCTTCTTCCTTCTTCCTCTCTCTTCAAACACATCAATGTTCTCATGTTATAATTATACATCTCTGGAACAATATATATATATTTTATATATATATATATATATATATATATATATATATATATATATATATATATATATATATATATATAATATATATATATATATGTGTGTGTGTTTGTATGTATGTTTATGGGCATGTATATATATTTTATATTGCCATTCAACTGTGCGTGAAGTGTTTCTGTGTATATGAATGAATATCTATCTTATTTTGTGTAAATACGTATATGTTTGTGTTTTCGTTGTATTTTTTTGGTGATTATTTGTTCATAACTATACATTACTTACACGTGTATATGAAGTGACCAATGCACGTACATCTATGATACAAAGAACTATAAAACCAATTATACGTTTATAAACCTTTTTCTATGTATACAAAATCTCATCATATATATATATATATATATATATATATATATTTATATTTCTATTATCTATATTTATATATATATATATGTATATATATGCATATGCATATGTATATATATATATATATATATATATATATATATATATATATATTTTATCAATGTATCCGTGTATATATATATACAATTATATATATGTTTCTATATATATATATATATATATATATATATTTATATAAATGTGCATTGTCTGTGGCTGTTTTTTTGTGACTGTCCAAAATATACATACATTAGTTTTCTGCACGCATACGTTTTTATTTATATTCTAAGATCATTGCTATCAATATGTTGACCATCGTATTATCCTAGTAATTATTAAATTGCATTGAGACGTATACGCATCCGATTATATATATATATATATATATATATATATATATATATATATATATATATATATATATATATATATACATATACATATATATATATATATATATATATATATATATCTGCACACAAATTGCGGATTTAAGGGCAATCCATGAGCACTCTAGAGGAGTCTCTGGTTCGCTGAGCTCATCGACCGTTTATTTGGCCGTTAACTGTATCAATAGATCCATTTCCCCTGTATAAACAGTTTTTGATACTAAACTAACCAAACATTTTCCTGCGCAACGCGTTTATCAATAGGAGGAGACAGTGAACGAGTTGTCGCGGGCAGAAGACAGCGGGTTCACAGTGCTGGAGAGCATAACCAAGTACTTTGTCATGCGGGCCAAGTTAGCCTCAAAGGTGCTCAAGTACCCGTCCATCAAGGACTACCGACTGAGCGTCAACGAATTGGATGAGAAGGAATACATCAACCTCAGACTGTGCTCACAGGTGCGTGGGGGTGTGCGTAAGCGTTAGTTAGTTTGGTGTGTTGGTATATTGTTGTGTATGCTGCTGGTTGAATGTGTTGATTCATCATCGTATATGGTTCTATTGATGTGCTGTAAGTGCACTTGCACGAGAATAGGATATATATATATATATATATATATATATATGTGTGTGTGTGTGTGTTTGTGTGTGGATGGTATATAGCCACTCGACACTTCGTTCCCAGGTCGCTGTCCATCGTTTTCCCTTGCCCAGTGCTTGCTTATGCCTTGTAGAAGATGTCTAATGCATAGCCAGTGTATCCGAATCATGTGGACATGAAACCAGAGTACAAACAGTTTACGCTACTTCACACAACTTAACAACTAGCAATGCCCTGTGTTATGAAGGCACGAGCTTAGCGATCGCTTCACGCTCAGAGTAAACGTTTATGCTGCTTTGTCCATTTCACATAGTACGTTTATTCTGCTGCGCCCTCTTCATATAGTGAACATTTATTCTGCTTCGCCCACTACTTGTAGTACGTTTTTCTTCTCCGTTTGCTTCTTATAGTACTTTTTACTGCTCCATTTACTTATTACAGTACGTTTATTCTGCGGCGCCCACTTCATATAGTACACGCTCATACTGTTTCGTCTACTACTTATTGTAAACGTTTACCCTGCCTTGCTCAACAGGATCTGCGCAATAACTACTCCATCCTTCACGATATGATCACGAAGAATATCGAGAAGATTAAGAAGCCGCGCAACAGCAATAACAACTCATCGATGTACTAGAACGTATCTGTAATAGTCTGGATGTCAATAAAATATAGATTATAAACACACGTGCGCCAACTCATCGATGTACTAGAACGTTTCATCGATGTACTAGAACGTTCTGTTAGTCTGGATGTCAATAAAATATAGATTATAAACACACACGTGCGCCAACTCATCGATGTACTAGAACGTTTCATCGATGTACTAGAACGTTCTGTTAGTCTGGATGTCAATAAAATATAGATTAGAACCACACACGTGCAAAACTTGGGGAGTGCTTTTATTCCTAATGCATATACGGGGGATAGCTATCTGGCCTGATCTCTGAGTGATGCGGTAGAGGAGAAGTTCGGTACTTAACTTGTTTGTCAGACTACCAAGACAGACATTAGCACACAACTGGATGTTAAGTTGAACCAGTAGACGAGACTGGTCCAGTATCTGCATTGGCAATTTTGACCGCTTTACACACACCCGGGTTGCCTATGAGCCAATCTGTCGCTTTCTGCACGTTACCATGAGCTTATACTACCTCTCCTCAATGACCATAGCCTCTGAGCTCGTACTACCTTTAATCCATAACCATAGCCTCTGAGCTCATACTACCTCTAATCCATAACCTTAGCCTCTGAGCTCATACTACCTCTAATCCATAACTATAGCCTCTGAGCTCATACTACTTCTAATCCATAACCATAGCATCCTTGTCTGTCTTGGGAGGCTATGCCTTAACATAGGAGCATACCTGCTTTTTAAATGTTTTGTTTGGGTATTGACGATGGACTTCAGTTTACAAGTAGAAGCGACGACGCTGACAGCAAGTGGCCATTGACAGTATAGCTTAATGATGCGGCAGATACACTAATATGTGTATAAAACCTCGACAACTACAAGCGTACACGGGTAGTAGAACCCACGGTGTTGGAGACCGCTCCTGGCTTAGTAGTAATCTCAGCGGAAGATAATCAAAACACTGACAAGTGCAAGGCTACACGCTCCTCTAGCACGCAGGTCTTATTCATGACTAAATAATGCCCACGCGAGTGAGCCGCATGCCGAGCTCGAATATACACATGATATTCGTATCGCCAATCAGAAAAGGCTGTAGTTGAAAGAGTGGACAATGTAATCTGTATTTAAATACACCTAAATCAATAATCATAGCCTCCTAAATTGAACACCAAACACACATGTTTAGACTTTTTATTAATATCTATTTCTAAAACAACAATAATAATAATAATATGTGCTACATAGTTTACCGTCGATTATTTTGCTAATTTTCATCTCAACTGGTTTTTTTAATATGACCCATATGGTGTGTTATGTTCGAATGTGAACGAGACGGAATAGCCACTGAGAGTTACGTGCACACCAATGACAGAGACATCAAGAAGCAAACACCTAGCGAACTAGTATGTCTATGTATCTATAGGTATACATACACACATACATACATATATATATATATATATATATATATATATATATATATATATATATATATATATATATATATATATATATATATATATATATATATATATAGCAGTATGCTCAAAAAAAAGTACAGGTGCAGGTACAACGTATTTTCGCTGAGCGAAGCGAACCGAGAGGCTCACATACTCTGACATATCGAATATTTAAGTACACCAACAGACTCATCCCATACACTTTGAGAACAAAGGTTGAGATCACTTTGTATTAGGACACACCACCAAAGGCGCTTTCTGTCTCCAAGATTGTGGACACCCGCAAACAGATTGGTTAAATACACACGCACACGAATGCATATTTAAACATATACGTTAGCTTGTATACACCACTGTAGTTATCAAACAGTCAGTACTATTCACTTCTCGCGGATAGCACGTACAAGCCCCTTTAGCCGCACATCACGTATGATGTTGGCATAAACCCTAGTCACACTATCTTGTACATGCACATATCGTTCATTGAACAAGTTTCGAACATTACACACTCTCACGGCTACCCGTCCCATATGTGAGCTGATTCCATGCATGCCCGGAGAGATATATAGACCCGCCTTCTGTATATCTCGAGAAATGAAGCGATCGCTCTGTTCACACGCCCAGGTAACATCACACTCATACACGTGTGAATGTAGAAAGAACAGAAAAAAAAACACACACACACATACATACATACATACATACATACATACATACATACATACGTGTATACATGCACACGCGCGCAGAATACCTTGCAACAACACGAGTCATATGTAGTGCCTGTCTCAATGAAACTCATACCGTACTTACACCCTAACTCACTTTTAACAAAATTAGGGGACACTATACCAAAACAACACACGCGGAAGATACTAGTGTCCACGCCTGTAGGATATCCCACTACAAACACGCCTCGTGGCTTTTACACTTACTATAAGTCCTTCTGCGGCTATACTTTAACCTTGAAGTCAAATACCACAAGCTTCTTATCTGATAGTTGATTTGTTTCTTAACGGATGTGTGTGCCGTTGCACAGTACTGATTTGCTGTACAAAGCACAGGTACTCTTTTTTAATACACTTTGTATAACAAAGGTTCTATTTATAGGAATGCTGCAAAGGGACATGGGCGTTTTATGTCCTTGTATCTTAAAAATAGGTTGGTTATTGAGCGATTGACAGTGTAGCCCTGTCTCCTCCAACATTCGTCGTCAAACAGAAGTAGGAGCGGAACAGTGACATAGGATGGCCTTGCACTGGCTTGCACATTCCATCTTAGCCTCAGAGATCCTCTGGTACTAATGGCCTGGACTATCCCGTAGTCGTCTGTCCTGATTGAGAATATTCAGGACAAAGGACTGTAGCTCTATTATAGTACTCAAGAACTTTACATTTACGATACTTCTGTAATAACAGATACATGTATGTATGAACCGAACCCCTGCCGGCCTGCCCCCTGTTATGTATGGACTCAGGAGGCTTGATTCTGCTTGACTTCCCTGTGGTCCTCTGTCCTTATTCCGGACATAGGACGGAAGCTCAATCGAAACAAATCTAGATTACGTCACGACATACGTCATACTACGTCATGGGTACGGCAACATTCTGGTATATCAGACTACTCCTGAAAATACAAAGAGCCCCTATGTAAAAAGCCATAGCCTACTAGATAAATACAACGCACATCTTTGTTTGACGTAGCCAGACACCCCATTCACCAACCTCTCATCACACAATGCAACTGATCCTGCCAGTGTGCTCAGGGCGAACGCCTGTGGTGTATGGACGGGTACTCCAGAAGGTTTGGGGAGGCAGGCAGCTAACCCGCTCTCCGTGGCGCAAGGCATACTCAACCGCATCAAACACAACCTCAACCGCGGATATCAACGTAAGCGTGACTGTAGATGGGGCTTCAGACGGGGAAAGGAAGATCAACACGGGGAAGGAATATATCGAATCGTTGAGAGGACGCAAGCTGGAAGTGTACTTGTTCGGAGAGGAGGTTGGAGAACCAATTGATCACCCGATGATCAGGCCTTCGGTCAATGCGGTTGCTAAGACATATGATCTGGCCGTCAAGGAGCCGTTGCTAGGATCGGTGGTGTCACCATTCACGGGGAAACGAGGTGAGATCATGGGATGGGTGTATAGACTTTATTAGATAGGTCAGTCTGTTGTATTGAAATAGCGTTTGAATGTGTTGTTTATATAGATAAGGGCAGGCGAGTATATATCTTCATATACGAGTTCCTTTGATAGAGGGATCGCATCACGGGTGGACGTGTGTATGTATATGTGTGCATTTAGCCTACTTCACTATAGACGTTTCACTGCAATACAAAGGGTTTACATCAGAGAAGGGTGGGTAAAAAAACCTGCATGTATTTACTTCTACCTTACCTGTGTCCCTTTACACAGTTTATATCTCTGCATGTATGTACTACTACCTTGCTTGTGTCTGTCCCACACTGATCCATTAACACGTCTCTCTGTGCAGTGTCACGGTTCTTATCCGTTTGTACAAGTGTTGATGACATGGTAAAGCAAAACAAGATGCAACGCAAACTAGGCCAACTCACAGGCACGTGTTTCCAGAGATGTGTGGGGATGGACGCCTTCAATGCTCTGTACTCTGTCACCTACGAGATGGATCAGACCCACAGCACACCTTACCATGAGCGATTCAAAGCGTTTCTGAAGCATATGCACACGTACAACTACGTAGTGGGAGGAGCGATGGTATGTGTGAATACACAATTGTACTGTGGTATATGTATATATATATGTATACATTACATTTATTTATACATATACACATTATTTATATACATATATTTATATATATACACACACACACACACACAAATATATATATGTATATATATATATATAATATGTGTGTGTCTCTCGTATGTGGCCTATCCAAATACACAAAATCCTTTGTCGAGCGTGGACTTACAGGCAACATTTCGTTCACAGACAGATGTAAAAGGCGATCGAGGTCTTTCCCCTTCGCAACAGCCGGATAAGGATATGTTTGTACACGTGGCTCGGAGAACAACAGAGGGAGTGTATGTAACCGGGGCTAAGGCTCATCAGACTGGATGTATTAATTCGCATTGGTTGGTTGTCATGCCAACCATGCGACTCGGGGAGGCGGACAAGGAGTATGCCATTGCCGGGGCTGTGCCAGTCGATGGTACGTATACATACATATTTCAGTTGTTAATATATATATATATATATATATATATATATATATATATATATATATATATATATATATATATATATATATATATATATATATATATATATGTTAGTTGTTAATATATATATATATATATATATATATATATACATATCAGTTGTTAATCTATATATATATTAAAAAAAACTGAAATATATGTATACATATATAAATATATATATATATATATATATACTTTCACACTTACTCATCAACTATCTCTTATGCACTCACTCGCCTCTGTACAGCTAAGGGCATTACGTATATATACGGCCGACAGTCGTGCGACACACGCAGTATGGAAGACGATGGAGACATTGACTGTGGCAATGCAACGTTTGGAGGGCAAGAGGCTATGGTGTTATTTGATAACGTGTTCATCCCAAACAAACGGCTGTTCATGGATGGAGAGTACGACTACGCTGTAAGTGCGATGGGGGAAAGGGAGGAGGATATATATGAATACATATGTTTTTATATATATATATATATATATATATATATATATATATATATATATATATATATATATATATATATATATATATATATATATATATATATATATATATATATATATATATATATATATATATATATCCATTTATATATATAATTATGTATGTATGTATATATATATATATATATATATATATATATATGTATATATATATATATATATATATATATATATATATATATATATTATATATATATATATATATATATATATATATATATATATATATATATATATATATATATATATATATATTTTTTTGATTAAATATATATATCTATATATAAATTTTTTTATCTATAGAAACACACATATATATATATATATAAATATGTCTAGCTATATCGATACATATCGATACACACATATATAATATATATATATATATATATATATATATATATATATATATATATGCATATACGTATGCATATTTTTAAGTCATAATATATCTGTATATACACTTTCTTTTCGTTACATCTCTTTCACTGCATACTTCATACCCATCTCCTTTATATCCTCTGAACCCACCCACAGGACATGTTAGTTAAGCGGTTTACCACCTACCACCGCAGAAGCTATGTCTGCAAGGCAGGTGTAGGGGACGTTCTGATTGGTGCAGCGGCCTCCATAGCTGACATGAACGGTGTTCCTAAAGTGTCACATATCAAGGTACTAAAGTTATTTTAGGGTTTTATGTTTAAATTGTTGCTCGTGTGTGTTTTAGGTTTTAATCGATGCTCATGTGTGTATGCTCGTGTGTGTATGTGTGTGTATGTGAGTGCATATGTGTACATGTGAGGTGTATGTTCTTGCCATAGATTGTGTGTAAGTGAGTGTGGTTAGAGGTACTATCTCAATGCATGTGTCGTATGTGCGGGTGGTGGTCTTCGGTGTATGTGGATAAAGAAGTTATACGTTATCCGCATAGGGCAAGCACTGATACTTGCTATTACGGTTTAGGTGGATAAGGAAGTTACTATATATGTCGCTATGTATGCTACTATGTAAGTTGCTATGTATGTTGCTATGTATGTTGCTATGTATGTTATATGGTGTCCGCATAGAGCAAACACTCTTGTATCTCGGCTGCTGATGTCAACACTGTGCGTGATAAAGTACTCGGCATCCTCCAAGCGTATGAACGAGTCTCTGTATAGGATGCATAATGTTACAATTTTAACCCACTTCCTGACCCTAAAACCCTAAAACAGCACATCATCCAGTATATGGGGAGGTTTATTGCCTGTGGGGTGTCTATAACCTTACGATATCTTTTGTAATACAATTGTGCGATTTAAAGCGGTAGTGCGAACACTACGTTTATACAGTACATCTACACACCTTTACTTGTGGCCTTGGCTATGGAGTTAACCATACGAAATCAAAGGCACTTTGTCGCGAATCAAGAACAGATGATGTATTTATTTTCATGTGTACAAGAATACATAATATATATAGATATACTATATACTTTATATATATATATATATATATATATATATATATATATATATATATATATATATATATATATATATATATATATATATATATATATATATATATATATATATATATATATATATATATATATATATATATATATATTATATATATATATATATATAATATATATTAATATTTATAATATTGATACACGTATCTGCACATCATATACGATATACTATACCCCTGCTTACAGGATAAGCTCGTGGAGATGACGCACATGAACGAAACCATCTATGCCACTGGCATTGCTGCATCTCATCAGGGCTATGCTACGGCCTCGGGCGCGTATATCGCCGACGACATGCTTGCTAACGTGTGCAAGGTGGGTGTGTGGGAATGTGTTAAGTGTGTGTTTCGTTGTGTGTTTAAGTGTGTTTAAGTTGTGTGAGAATGTATTCCAGTTGTGACTTTGGAAATGTGTTTGAAGGTGCGTGTGTGGTGACGGTATGAGTATTCTTACATGGGTGTGTTGCATTGTGTACACTGTGTATGTGTTGGGAGGAGATGTATTGGGCTGTGGATAAGACTCAATCCTAGTAGCAGTACAAAGTTGTACTATGAGGGTGTCCTGTTTTTCAATTGGGGCAAGTCAATTTGTCTGTATATTAAATAGGTGCGGTTCTGGGTGCGTATTACGTGCTGGGTCTGTACATTGAGCGTGTTCCATGAAAGTAGATGGCTCTACATGTTGGTTATATGCGTGGGTTTTTCGAGTGTGTATGCCGCGATTTTCTTGGATATCAATTGATTGGCAGCTAAAGATGTGTATTTATAACGTCCATCCATTAATATCCATTGAATGGGAAATATAACTACGTATATTACCACCTATATACATGTATATGCATTGAATGGCAGATATATATATATATATATATATATATATATATATATATATATATATATATATATTACCACCTTCTTACTGCATTGAATGGCAGATATGTATATGTATATTGCCACCTCCGTACATATATATCTACTGAATGGCAAATATAGATACGTTTATTACCACCTACATACATATATATCTATTGAATGGCAGGATAGATATGTATATTACCACTTACATACATATTTATGCATTGAATGGCAGATGAATACTTATTTTTCATATATATGTATTGACTGGCAGATATGTATATGTATATTACCACCTCCTTACATATATATGCATTGAATGACAGATATATATATATGCATTGACTGGCAGATATGTATATGTATATTACCACCTCCTTACATATATATGCATTGAATGACAGATATATATATATGTATATTACCACCTCCATACATATATATGCTTTGAATGGCAGATATGATATGTATATTACCACCTCCATACATATATATCTATTGAATGACAGATATAGATATGTATATTACCACCTTCATACATATATATATGCATTGAATGGCAGATGAATACGCATATTACCACCCCCATACATATATATGCATTGACTGGTAGGTATGTACATGTATATTACCACCCCCATACATATATATATATTGAATGGCAGATATAGATATGTATATTACCACCTCCATATATATATATATATGCATTGAATGGTAGATATATATATATATATATATATATATATATATATATATATATATATATATATATATTCATAGACAGCTGAGATGTGCTATAGGCTGTGTGTGTGTGTGTGAGAGAGTGTGTGTGTGTACAACCGCCAACTGTGGCTGTGGGCGTAGTCCTTGAGTATCAATTGAGTTGAGTTTACATAGAGTGTGTGTGGTTGTACTGAGAGCACACGCCCTCCGCATCCCTTGAATTGAGCCGATGTATGTATATCATGTGTACATGCGTGCACTGATATGAAGGCACACATGCCCATGTGCGAATGCACAGATGTACACATATGCATGCATTCGTAGATCCACTTTGCAATCTATCCATGCATCTCAACTCAACCCAACAACCCAACCAAACTCTTCCCTCAGCACCACGTGACCAAACTGCCGTATGAAATGAGTCGCTTGGCACAGGACCTTGCTGGCGGACTCATGGTCACACTGCCCTCCGAGAAGGAATTGAACCACCCGAAGATCGGAAAACTACTCCAGAAATACCTCCGTGGGAGTAAGGAGTACTCCACGGAGCAGCGGGTGCGCATCCTGCGCCTGATCGAGAACATGACTCTAGGCCGTAATGCCGTGGGCTATTTAACTGAGAGTATGCACGGCGCCGGGTCACCCCAAGCACAGCGCATTCAGATTGGTCGAACTATGCAGTTGGAGTACAAGAAGAGACTGGCGTGTGTGTTGGCGGGGATTGAGATGGAGGACGGGGAGGGAGTGAATGGGACATGTAAGGATACTCTGGCGGAGGAGGTCTCTGGGTATCTAGGCAGAGTCTTCGAGGTTGAAGCGTAGATATAAACGGTATATATATATATATATATATATCCGATAGGAATGTGCTGCTACAGGAGGTCTTCTGTCGCGAAGCAGAGTCGACGGGGTTGACGCATATGATTTGTATCCGCTGGATGTGATGCAAGGCCACCACAAGACATCGCCGGATGGCTTGCACACAGCTTGTGCGATCGGCCTCAGGGCTCCCGGGTGGACTATTTGGTGCTAGTTACCTTTAACTGTAGTACAGGCAGAAGGAGACACTCCAACAACAGCAAAGAACATTGCAATGTTAATAATGTTGAGTACTGGTTCCGTCTGGAATAGAGAGAGGCGTGGATGGGTACTTGATATATAGGGCTTTGTATGAGCGAAAGAAGTACAGACATCAGCATACAAAAGATCTGTGGCCGTTCTATTTATATGTTTATAAGTGCACTGTGGTTTACTTGATATACTACTAATACTACTATATGTACTTTACTACTACATGTACTACTACATGTACATCGAAATAAGTGGAGTTTGAAGGACCACGAGCGACATACACCATAGAACTAAAAAGGGAAACTCTTATAAACAATCGAAATGAGACTAGGTTTTTCACGAAAAAATAGTTTGTTTTGATCGTATCCCACGTAGAAAACTTTGGGTTTTTAGGGTTTACATTTTAGAACTTCAGGTTTTGAGTTTAGGGTTTGAAAGCCTCCGCACTGAGAATTTGACTTTAGTTCGTACTTAGGCATTAGCTCAACTATGGGGGAACCTCACCACTGCCATTCATCACTCGTTCGATCTGTGTGTGCAAATCCAGCATGCGCTTGTACTTCACAAACATGCTCTCGTATATATCCCGAACTTCGGGGTTGGGTAAAAACGTGCGGCTCTGCCTTTGGGCCGCGACCTGACCCAGAAATTCGGGCCATGGGGTGGGCAACTCCCTGCTCAAAGTGGCTGAGGTTGTGTGTGACTGTGGAAGCAAAGGGGCAATGTGTTTTAGTACAGAACTGGTAGGATTTATATCCTATGTTAACAGGTTATCTATTTATAGTGTTTATTTATGTAGTATATCCTCGGTATGCACTATAGATATATGTGCTCGGGGGGTCTTTCACCTGTGTGTAGTATAGTATCCCGCAAACAGCCTTCACCCCCCCCCCCCCCACTCCCCCAACGATTTCCGTATTCAACTTAACTTACACTTGCATGTGTTGTGAAGAAGCATTCATGTGAGCGAACTACCACACCAGCGACGCCATACAGCTCCGAGATCAGGGCCTAAACCACCTAGAATAGGGTCTAAATATGCGCATTGCCTATTGAGTAGAATGTCTGTGACTGCAAGGCTGGTATAACATACGTAGGGAATGAGGACACTTGCAGTCGATAAACACAAACACACACTTACGTACAAATATAAACGTACTATGGCTATGCTATGACAATAGGGCCTAAACCCGCTAAAAGAGGGCCTAGATATTCGCAATGCCTGTTGACTAGAATGTATGCACGAATACACTATGGATGCGCGAGAAAGGTGTGTCGGTGCTAAACGTTTACCACTCGTCTACATACTACATATTTTTTCTTCCACAAGAACTCTTAGTATATCCTCGATGTGCCGTTAATGGAGGCTAAGCACACCTGACGGCCGACAAACCACTACATGCCAGATACGCATACCTACCAGATGGTTATACCTACCATATATATGTATACCTGCCAAATACTTTTTTCTACTATGTTTATACCTACCGAAAACCCATACCTACCACATACTTATACCTACCGTTTACTTATACCTACCGGAAACCTATACCTACCACACACTTATACCTGCCGAATACTTTTTCTACTATATGCTTGTGCCTACCGGAAACCTATACTTACCACGTACTTGAACCTACTAATTACTTTTTCTACTATATGCATGTACCTACGGAAAATCTATACCTACCACATACCTTTATATACACCTACCACTAACTTATACATACCAAATACTTCGCGAGCACGGCCGAGCCCCAGGCGCACCCCTCCACAGCCGTTGCCGGTACAGTCACTGCCACGCCAAAGACATCCGAGACAATCTGGCCCGATTCTAGGGTACGGGTCAGCCCTCCTGTTAGGACAATGGAGTCCGTTCTAAAGCCCTGAGCAGCCATGGTATCACAGCTCATTCGCAGGTTATAAATAGACGAGAGTAGCGCGGCTCTGAGAGCATTTCCGGGAGTATTGTTGCTGATGGATAGGCCTACGAGAGCGGCAGTACCACCACGCACTATGTCAAGGCCTTCAGTGTGGATGCAATAAGGTGTGAGTGATGTTTGGGAAATAAAATGGTTGTGTCGTGTATTTAGAAATGAGTAAGACGGTTTCTACCTACCAATCAGAATCGCTTCCACTGACTGAGAGTGCGCAAAAAAACAGAACCGAAGGATGCCAATCGTATCGAGGGCTGCAAATATATATATATATATATATATATATATATATATATATATATATATATATATATATATATATATATATATATATATATATATATATATATATATATATATTATATATATATATATATATATATATATATATATATATATATATATATATATATATATATATATATATATATATATATATATATATATATATATATATATATATATATATATATATATATATATATGTATATATATAATATATGTACATATATATACATATATGTATGTAATATATGCATATATATGCATATATGCATATGGAATGCATGTATATATGTATATGTATTGTACATGTAATAATAATGTATATATATATATATATGTATGCTGTATATGGTATAGATGAATAGATATATGAATATGGCTGTGATGGCTGTGAATGTGGATATAAATATGGATAAAGAGATGTTGATATAGGACATGGATGCAGATGCAGATTCATTTATGGACAAACATATACCGACATATTATACAATGATGATGACGATGATGATGATGATGAGCCATTGTACATACGTGCTGTTATATGTAACACATGTATGTTGTATGTATATATATATTATTATATAATAATATATATGTATAGCTATGTATGTATGTATTCATATGGCATATTATATATATTATATATGTACATGTAATAATAATAATATGTAATAATAATGGCCACATAACTATGTGTATGTTACATATGTGATACACATGGCTGTGTGTACATGTATATATAATATAGCATGCATGTATTATATAATATATGTAATAACAATA
>LUCW03001448.1:0-30000 GCA_001586965.3 Sphaeroforma sirkka | reverse complement strand
TGTGTGTGTGTATGTGCGTCTCCCGTGCGCGTGCCCTAACCCATATATATATATATATATATTATATATATATATTACATATTATTATATATATATTACATGTGTGTGTATGTTATATGTATACATATTATATTATTATTATTATGTACATATTATGCATGCATGTAAACATATTACATGTGCGTATACATGATTATATATATATATATATATATATATATTATACACATATATAACTGATGTTGCGTGCGCGTGTGTGTGTGTGTGCGTGTTGCATATTATATATTATATATATATATATATATATATATATATATATATATATATATATATATATATATATATATATATATATATATATATATATATATATATATATATATATATATATATATATATATATATATATATATGTATATATGTATATATATATATATATATATATATATATATATATATATATATATACGATCACATCTGAATATTTATACCGCTATATACTTCTAGTCATCAGATTGTACGTGTACTTCTGAACACTTGTAAATGGGTTTGCATGAAATCTTCCCAAGCAGCTATCACCAAGTCACTGGCACTGAGCAATATACACGTGACATATAAGTTCAGAGAGACCTGACAGGTACATATTGAATAAAAGCTAGTTCAGAAACAACGATTTTATAGTATATGTGTGAAATGATACCTACATACCGTGTAGTCATGCTTGGTTCGTAGCTGTTTCATAGCGTCTCCTAACGCATGTTCCCAATCCTTTGCAGATTGCTCAAAGTGTCCGCGCGATAGTCCTGGGACCATATCGTAATCACTCTCAGCTATAGCAAGTGTATGAAGATCGGAATCGCACAACACCACCGATAAACCCTGAGTACCTGCATCGATACCTATGTACCCAGCTTGTGGAGGGGTTGCCATACTTCCTTCCCAGTCGATTATGAATAAAATAACCTAAACTTTGTCTACTAACATGTACGATTTGGCGTGTCGGTTGACTTCAAGTTACTGTACATATGCGTAGTATGTGCTTACGGTTATGCACACGTAGGTCTCAGTGTTTAGCAAGCAGTATAGAGGTCAGAAATGGACCATACGTGATGTGAGGAACGCCTTCAGCCGTGCAAACTACAAACTACAGCGTTCGAGCTGCCTTGTGTGGGTAATCCTTTTTTTGGGTTAACATTGGCACTTTGACAGTTGAATGTACAAAAAGCATCCGACCTCAAATCCAGTCTTTTTATTGGTTAAGCATTTGATCAGCATTTCATTTTATCCAATCAAAACTAAGTTACGGACAAATGTCACAAAGTTGTTGTATGTACAGCTGTACACACAACGCATGCTAAATAACCTCAATCCGTTTATCAAAAGTTGAACGTAAACGCTCAGACTGGAAAATATGTATCGACTTGTTGCATGTATTTAACGGACATAATAAAGTAAAACATACCGAAAACGTTGAACCTTAGGGCTCCGAATATGCACTCGTAGTCTCGTAGTGTTAACCATAGGGCCATCGCGATATAAACGTTGTACAAAAACGTATGCAAGTTAGTACGAAGATCATGAGCAAATATAAATTCGAAAACGCCATCGCGATATCTATATACGTAAATAAACAAATGAACACAGAGTCACGAGCAACACAGGACCGTTCACACACACGCGGCTATATATAAGTCATGCTTTGCAACTTGGTCTTCAGTAACTGCAAGAGAGCGTTGAGATTCAGTCCTACACGCACAAACAAGTTTAACCCCTTTCTTTCTGTACGCAATATGAGTGTTTCACCTGCCAAGTCTGTACCAGACACACTGGTGAGTGGTCCCATCGCCCACTTAGTAGCGCCAGGAAAATGGTATACGCGTGCGATGTAGTATATTGCAGCTGTTGTTGTATCTGCGTACCGTTATTGGTGTATGTCGCATACGTGATGGTTTTGATGGTAATGTTGTAATTGTACATCCAGAATGGCACGGAAAGTATTATGCGGTTTATTGCAGCAGTAGCAGTTCAGGCACCTACTTGTCGGTATTAGTGGTGTGTACGTATTGGCTATTTGAGGAGTCATTGTAATTGTATATCAGGATCATGCACGTGTCGTTCAGTATCAATCGGTGTTGATGTCGGAGCGGTTCTTTCAGGTTATTGGACGTCTGTGATCCGTCAAGTCAATCAGTATTCAGCGATTTTCCTGATGTTCCTACAAACCTATCACTTCAGTCACGACTCTTTTATTATGTCCCGTATTTTAGCGTCAATTTGTTTCTTCTTTATTTGGTTTATATGTGAAACACAAGTTTATGGTTACTATTCCAGTGTAAAACTACTAGCTTCTCTGCATGCACATGTATATGATGCTTTTCATTGCTGTGCCTGTGCATTCTTAAGCCCACCTATTCTCAGCTGAGTGTGTCCCATTCATTGAGTTAACCACTGCCATGTGGAAACATCAAGTAGAAAATACACAAATACGTACAGCCATACGTACAACATATATGCCCATGTTTGTGTGAGCCGCTATCATCATGGAAGCCTCGTATTTACGAGCATGAGCTTTTATTTCTTTCGCCAGAAAGGCATATTGGATAATATATATATATATATATATATATATATATATATATATATATATATATATATATATATATATATATATATATTCTTGATCTGAGATATCCTTCGATTTTAAAGATTATCTTATTTGCTTGAAAATATGCATATATTGATGTATTTCCTTATGCAAGTACGTAGGCACGTATATATATATATGTATATATATATATATCACAACGGACTAAACTGGATTATAGTCATAGAATTTATACATACCTTTGCGAATGTGCATGTCTGAAGCTGTGGTTGCCAATGCGTGCAGCATGCATACGTATTGTGGATTGGTTTAAAACCAGGAAGCTGAAGTATGAATGTGCATAACTAAACATTGGTTGTCTTGTATACCAGTAAGTATTGCGATCAACTATATTATTTACTTCATGATCTAGAAGAACTCTCACTCTGCCGTCGTCAAGTGTCTATACAATCTCGAGTATATATATATATATATATATATATATATATATATACATATATATGCAATATGACAATCTTCTACAATTTCGATAAGTTGGTCGATTTGATAGTGAGATCACATTCTGCTACTGACAGCGTTGTTGGATTTGAGGACAAAATTGGCCCTATCTTCATGTTATCTTTGTAGTGGTACCACTCCTCACAAAGAGCATGTGCAGTATCGGATCTGCGCCACCCAACAATACCTACTGTCTCAATTCGTATTGCATCATCCGCATACCCAGGGCTATCCCCATTACCGTGTGGATTCGAATGTCTACCGTCTCCTTATACGTATCAGTCTCGACATATCACCATATCTATTTAGCATCCGCTTCCCTTGTTTCATACAGTCAATTCGGATCAGACTTCACCTCCGTATCTCTGCTGAAGCGTTGGAAGGTGTCAGAGACCTCCAGTGTGCTACGGTTTTCGCTTCCCAAGACTGACGAGCCATTAAACCTGAGCACGTGTGCGTGCATTCTGGCCAAGGCTGATCTCCCCGACCGAGACGGGAAGAAGGAGGCTGTAATCCGGCCCTATACACCTATCTCGACGAATTCCCAAGTATGTATGTGTCGGCATGAATCGAGTGTTTGCCTTTGGGTGGCTGTTGAGTGCGACGGGTATGCTGGTTTGGGATGATGTACAGGTTTGGTATGTGTTGATATGCATGCCTGAATGGCTTAGCTCACTCATTTGTTTGCGGCAAATGTGAAGTACGTGTTTAGAGGGTGTACAGCTCCTATTTGTTACAGCAAATACATTCCCGATTCTCAGTTAATGATGGTGTGGCGCTACGTACGATGGTTTGGATAGTCTCCAGTGGTCCACAGTACAACGCAGGAACATGCGATATGGATTGTTAGTTCCCAATGGCATTAGTTGCCACTCCTCTGCACGTCCGTTCGGTACTTGTTCGCTGCAATATTTCATGGAGTGCTCGGGTTGAGTGGGGTTTGTATATCTGTGTGACTTCAATATGGTGATGTTATACCCATGGCAACCGGGAGTGGGTGGTCCGTTTGCTTTCAATTTGTGATCGGTGTTGCAGCGTTGCGGTTTACTGCATTTGGGAATAGGCACTCCTTATTTAGGCAATTTGAATATTAATATCAGACCAGATGCGCCTGTGTGTACGTCAAATGGACTCTTTTTGTCCTGACTTTGTTACGTTGCTCTGTATCAGGTTGGCACATTCGACCTATTAGTCAAAAACTACGGCAAGGACGGGCGCATGTCCACCCATCTGGTTGAGGAATTGAAGGAAAACGACACCGTCGAGTTCAAACACATTGACAAGAACGTCAAGGTTCAGGCTCCTTTCGACGGCTACAAGAAAATTGGTATGATTGTGGGCGGCACCGGTATCACACCCATGATACAAGCCCTACACGCCATCCTGGGTGATGAGACGAGTAAGGTGAAAGCTACCATGCTTTATGGTTCCAAGGTGCAGTCGGATATACTTGCGCAGGATATGCTGGACAACTGGGTCAAGCACGATCGGTTGGAGCTGGAGTATGTTCTCTCGGATGAGCCAGAGGATTCAGATTGGAAGGTGTGTATGAAGGATATGTACGTATGAGAAGCAATACTCTGGGTTTATCCAATCTTATTACTTTTTGGTTTTATTCAAAATCAATACTTTGGGTTTACTCAATCTTAATACTTGGTTAAAAAAATACTTTTTTGGGTTTATTCAATGTTTCTGGAATATTTTTTTGTTAAAGTTACGTACATGGTACGTTTCTGTATCCGAGATTGCTTTCAGGCAGTAGAGTTTTGTATGTGATTTAACTTTTCTAGCTCTGAAAATGCATTCCAAAAGTATCTGTTGAAGTTGTGTGTGGCGCCACACAGCCCTCATACTTTTGTGTCTGATCGGTTTCATTCTGTACATTTTTTGTCATACCGATGAGTTATATTAGACGCGAAAATGTTATATATATATATATATATATGTCTGCATTATTCATTAACATCTGAGCTCGCATCCATGCCCTTTCCAGGCACATAATCTCTTTAAAAATGCCAACATCTGTTTAAACAGATTCAATGAATTAGAGCGCTCTTGACGCCCACGCATTGCAAAATATATTGCTGTATAAAGTCATGTATTGCACTTATCATAGCATTTTCACAAGGCGTCTCATCGCATACAATACACGTTTGTAGGTCAGTACACAACACTCATCGAATGCATATATATCCCATTGTAGGGCGAGCGCGGATTCATCACAAAGGATTTGATCAAGAAGCATCTCTTCAGCCCTGAAGACAAGGAAGGAATCATCTTTGTATGCGGGCCTCCACCCCTATACCAGGCTTTGTGCGGTCCAAGAGATTCGCCTGAACTGACGGGTGCCCTGAAGGAAATGGGCTACACATCCGATCAGGTGTTCAAGTTCTAGAGAAGTTCTAGAGCTGTCGGATTTACAATTTGTAAATGCTGAATTGGCGACTGTTTACATAAAGAATGAGCAATAAAGCTAAATCGATATAACTCCCCGACATGTCCTCTGATACGATTGAAAAAAGTCTGCTTAAGCTTCACCTTGTGTGCTTAGTAAGTATGCCGCTTCAACTTGAATTGTTTTTTTATATTATATGTAGTAGTGAGCCATTGATCATCGTGCATGTGTCCACAGTCCTAAATAGTGTACGAAACAATTGATTGACAATTAGTAGGGGAGCCTCGATCTGGTGGATATTTGTAAATTTTAAATCCCGTGGTGGTGCACAAATTGGTGCTTGGTTCATGATGTAAGTTTTGGACGTTTGTTCCAAACTTGAGATCTAAATTAGATTTTGTCTCGTAACGATTTTATATTGGCGGTACAAAAAAAAAGAATTGGTATTGTACACAGTGGCGTGGTGAGGTTTTAAGGTGACAACTGTACTTTTTCTTTAGGCTATATATAGTGTGTAGAGCATAACACATCTATTTCACTTACTTTCTCGGTAAAGAACGAAATACTGTTCAGTGAAATCTTCTAATTTGAGATATTCAAACTTATACGTTAGTGCGAAACACCTTCATTATTAAACTTATCTTACTGGTTTTTTTTAGCCTGCTACGAATCCTCGGGGCTGAGAGTTTGCTTCCAAAGTATCTATATGTAGAGAGTATAATATGACCTCATTTGTCCGTTTGTTTAGCGTTGGAGAATGCGGGTAATACGCCTTCTGAAAGATGACACAACTAAGACCAGATCCCTCCATCAATATAAAGCATCCGAAGAATATAAGGACTGCAGGAGAACTCCTAAATTGTATATCATCTATTGCTTAAATTTATTCTTAACATCTATTGACATAATAATTTTGCTGACTACCATTTCTTTCCATCGTGCTTCTGCGCTCCCCGACTGACCGTAATGTAACGCCACAGTATTCGTTGATTCTGGATTCAAACTCATCTCAGTTAGTTTGAAAAGCATGAGCTCGCAATATAATATAACGGCCTCGCGAGTATCTCGCACCTGTATCTTATCAGCTCCAGTCCTGTCGTATACATTGCTGGGATATGTATTCGAGTATTCATCATGGTCTGCGAATCGGACAGTCCTTCTTGGGGGTAGTTTCCCTTCTGTAATCCCCTGTGCAGTTGGTTGTATCGTTTGTTTTAAACTGTTCACATGCTTAATTGGAAACATTCTAAATTTCGATTTACGCGTACATACACCGTATTCGGCATATAAACCCCCCATGAGTTCGAGCTCGTCAAAGTCTGATTCAATCAGAGCTTGTTCTCCGACTGAATCAGGCTTTTTGCGCTTGTGGTGTGACATATTGCTGCTTTGATGTAGCGGTCCTCTCTTCGCGTTTGTTACTTCGCTGAACGAGCGACGTTGGCAACTATCCATTGTCAGCTTGTTTTGTTGTTTTAACTTTGATGTTAATGTTACTAAGACAAATCGTCCCTGTGTATATATGTAGGTTGTTATCACCACTATTTAGTATTTTGGAGGTGGTACATACATACAGATGTCGACAGTTGAACTAGTCTAGAGTAAGTGCAACAGACTAACGGCTGTAAAGTGTAAACTGTTGAAGTACACCATACCTAGAGAGTCCTAGAGAGAGATCAGAGTGGCAGAGCCGGACTCGATGGAGTTTTGTGTAATGAGTAACGACTAATATAGGAAGCAGGAATGCGCCAAATAGCAAATTGGTATTAGAAGCCATAATTTTAGTAATTCAACAATTCTATTGGATTATTCATATACTGTCTTGCTCAGATGACTTTTCTATTCTGTCGAATCAAATTGAGGTCTTGCAGTGGCGAAATCGACCTTTTTTTTTTCAAACAAAATCTCATTAATGAGAACTATTGTATGTTTTGATTGGTTCACTGCTTCAAGTTTCTCGCCCTCTTCCGGCACTTCACTCTGAAGTCTGAGTCTGAGACTTAGGGTCTTAAGTCTGAGGCCTAGACTCCTCTCGGCCAGGGCCGCTAGAGCTCTTTAAAGCCGCTCTGCCGCTCTGGCCACTGATTTCAATTTTGAATTTATTTATAGTGATTCTTTCTCTTTGTGGGAGTGTAAAGTGGGACTCTGGACTCTGGGACCTGGTCACCTGGGTCAACGACCTGGGGCTGGGTGGCTGGGTCCCCTTAAAATCTGGGTCTTCGAAAGTTCGACTCCTCTGGGGGACTCCGAACGTCTGACGTCTCCGAGTCGAAAATATGGCAATATGCGTCATGTCGCATGTGGCATGTCCTTAGAAATTGATTGGTGCATTATAAGGGGGGGGAGGAGGAATTAACTATCATCGTCATAAATTCATGATGGGGGTTTACATTTTGCGCTGATTGAGTGAATGTCCTATAGACTTTGTCCGTAATTACTCTTACATATTTATTTATTTTAAATATTTTCTTCTTCCTCTCTCAGTCTCTCTTAGACTCTATCTTTCGTGCAAATCTAGAGAGTAGAGGTCGAGGGCGTCTACACTCGCTACTCTTTAGAGTGAAGACTTAACTCATGATATGTGGTTTTACTGTTTCCGACTTCAGTTTTTACTTTTTCATTTTTGTTTACGAAATTGTTAGTGATGACTGATGACTGATGGTCTGCACTCTGCACTCTGCACAGTGCACTCTGCAGTCTGCACTATTTACTCTTTTTCCTGAATGCCCTGCACAATTGAACTTCGAACACAACATGTGGCATTCTGATTCTGGCAACAACTATTTTTTTTTAAAAGTGTCGAAGTCTCAGTGTCTCACACTACTCAGTCTATTATTTAAAACAAACCAAAACAGAAAAAAAAGTCTAACCCCCAAAAATACTGATTTATTTTGTTTTTTTAAGTTTAATGAAGAATATAGCTTTGCTGTATGGAATAAAAGTTTAACGTAAACGCATATATATTCAATTTTAGACGGTTTTAACGGGTATAGTGTGATCAGAAGAGCCTACATAAGTTCTTTTATAAGACTAATTTATATGTTGAAAACAGTACACACCAAAATGTTTAGACCCGCAAGGTGCCCCCTATGAGCATACAAAGAACCGCATATGAAATAAAAGCTGAACGTAAACGTATATTTATTCGATATATAAAGGTTTTAACGGAAACCGGTTTGAGGTCTGGCTTTGATGTTGCTTTTCCGTTTCCAAATATGTAGTACAACTCTAATATGTTTCGAATAAAACTATTCTTGATCGATCAATTCTTTTTTAAAAAATACATATTTGTTTTCTTTATTTTTTAACAAAATAAAAAGAAACCGACATTATATAAATAGGGCTTGGAGTTCGGACTCGCCCTGTGGCTCTGAGTGTGAGCCTGTGAGCTTTTGTAAATAAAAAAATTCTCACTGAGCGGTATATAACAAACATATTTATACAAAAAGAAAAAGCACGTCGCCGGTCGCCGGTCGCCGATCGCACGACGTACGCGTCAATACAAGAAGTCAACAACTGATCATACTTTCTGTGAGACTGTAATTCTAAATTCCAAAATATGTAAGGTAGTTTCCACTCCTGTGTTATTTAGTACTTAGCAGTCTCTGGTTCTGAGGCCTGAGCCTTTGGCAGAATATCAGACTGACGTATGGGAGACCAGGACTCTAGAGACAGCTCTCTAGTAGAGGCCCTGGGAACTGGGAGTCTGGGACTCTAATAGAGGGGCTAGTGGTGGGCTTAGAGGGCTTAGAGGGCCTGGACTCTGGGGCTTGGGGGCTTGAGCCATTAAGGTCTTGGGTCCTTAGGGTTTGCAGCCTTTGGCCGTGGGGTACGGTAAAACCTCAGTAATTGTATAGCCCACTACCAGTCTACCAAGCCCACAAGCCACCGAGAGTCCGAGAGTAACAGGTCCAAGTCACACTGACACACTCTCACAGTCCCACTCACACTCCCACAGTTATTACTCACCAGTCTCGCGAGTCACGAACTCGCGTCTAGGTCAGCTAACAGTGTTGAGTCCTCTTACAGTTTTCCGTTTTAACTTTTTCAAATGAATCAGTAAACGTTTCCGTTCATTTCATTCTGTATATAGCCCTATAAAATTTGAAGTGGTGCAATTTCCAGGCCATCAATTTGTCTTAAACCCGCCGGGGTTTTCAGTCGAAATCACTATTTTATAAACTAGGTATTCAATGGCCGGTAATTGAAAAATAGTCCATTTCGTTAGAATTTTGGTTTGCATGTTGAGTGCAAATTTGAGGTTTTCGTTTTCTATTTTAGCCTGTGAAAACTTTTTAACGTTTTAAAAGCGAATTTGTATACGTTTCCGTTCAGTTTTTATTCTGTATACCATTAACGGATTGAGCTTAGGTTGAGTGTACACGACTATATTCACGAGTCAACGACATATCACTCAACAAGTCTCGTTTTACTCATCACTCATCAGTCAAGACTTATCCCTCAACAAGACTCGTTTTACTCATCAGTCATCAGTCATCAGTCATCAGTCATCACTCAACATGTATACATGATTGATTTTTCATCTCTATTCTGGAATCTGGACTCCTGGAGTCTGGAGTTGAGAAATATTTGAGGTTTTGAAAAAATTATTAAAATGCAGTCAATAGAACGTACAAGAGAATAAAAATCGAAGATAACATGACTCACAGGTGTTAGGCCAGGCTGTCCAGGCGCCAGTAGCCTAGTACATTGTCGCAGATTCGCAGACTCAAATATTTAAGTCACAGACTCACAGGCCACAGCCCACCACCAGGAGCCGGAGGCCACACTCCGCAGTCCACACACACTCACACAGCCACAGGAGATTCTTTTTTAGACATTTTGTTGTTTTTTCGTTTTTAAATATACTGAGAATTAAGAGTTGAGACTTGAGACTTGAGACTTCAGTCACTTCAGTTCACAGACTCCCAATCCCAATTACTATCTCTCTCTCTTGCGTTTTTTAAACTGTTTGCGTGTGTTGTGTATTTATGTACATACTATTAAAAATACACAGTGTAACAAATAACAATGACATAGTGTGTATTTTTTAAATATAAAAATTGAAAAATAGGTATTTGTAAAAAAAGGTACTCCAGTGTTAAATACACAACTCACAGTACACAGTTACAGTTTCAACACTTATTATTGTGGAATGTTGTGTGGCGGTGGCCGGTAGGGCGTGGGTTCCCGTCATGGTCTCGTGGATTCGTGGAGACTAACGCACTGATGTCAAATGTTTTGTCAGCCGTCAGCGCCAGGCGTCACTCGTCAGCCCAACGCTGTCATTTAGCCTTTAAGGTGTGCCCAATCATGTAATCACTAATAATGGCCCACATGTGTAAATAGCGGACTAGCGGTGGCGGGCTCTTGACTATTTTTTTTTATTGCAAAGATATTCTTCTTGAGTCTTGTTGAAAGACTTGTTATGTGAGAAGTTTAGTGTAAATAACGTATTTATATTTTATGACTCTTATTATTTATAAAAAACAATTAAATATAAAATTCTGACACGCTTGTAAAACTAAAAATTATTTAATACATTAGGCGGTTCGGATGTGTTCGGATGTGCTACTTGTTCGGATGTGCTACTTTGGTTTAGAGAATCCCCCCCCTCCTGAATTCTAGACTTTCGGCAATTAAGGACTTATAAATTTGGGTGCATATTTCGGACATCTAGTTCAACATTGACCTAAATATTTAACATACGTATATATATTTGTGAAGTGTCAAGTGACTGTGCTCCTTTTCGTAGCTATTGGCAGAGAAGAATTAACTGGTTCCAAGCAAAAAAACGTACTAATGACGTACCATTTTATACAGGTCAAAGTTGTAAGTCGTTAGTCCCCCCCCCTCCCCTCGATTTTGGAAAGTAGCACATCCGAACCGCCTTATTTAAAAAAATATGTTTATACAAATATGTATATGAAACCACATGTTGTGGAGCATTTGGGCTCTACAACGTCTCTAGTCTCTACCCAGGTTTTATAACCAGAAATATAGTTTTCATAGTTCAACTAAGTTTATCAAAATTATTGATATATGAATGAACAAACCTTTTTAGGCGGTTCGGATGTGCTGGTGTGGTTTAGCCCCCTCCCCTCAAACACGTATTTTTGGACTTGAAACACATTTTGGACTTAGGTATGGTCCTCTCTAAAGAGAGGGGCATCCCTCCTACGGAGGTATTAAGTTGCACCATAAATATATATACGTTTTTTGGGCGTCAGCCCAAATCAGTCTCGGGGCTCTAAATAAAGTCTTATAAATCATTATACAACCGGTAATATCACTTGTATATTATAGTACATATTTCGCTTCGGTAGGCCTCAGATTCAGAATGAAACAATACTGCTTTGGTTTTTGGGGTCCCCACTCCCCAGTGCAATACATGTTTTTCCAAATTTCTAAATACAGCTAAAATAAACACCCCACCCCACGGCCCACAGTCCACACTCCACACTCCACACTCCACACTCCCACTGTAACACAGGCCACAGCCCATCCCAATTTGCAAATTGCGATGCAATATTGGCAAATTCCATAATAAATATGTGTCGTTTGTATTTTACTCTCGGGTTGAATCAATCGAAAATATATTCCAAGTTGGACAGTAGCCGTGAGCCGGCAGACTTTGGAGTTTAGGTCATATTATTTATGATTTCTGTGTAAAAATGCATAGCCTTCTTCAGTTCAGAGGCTTAGCCTTTGTTAAAAAAAGACCTGCTTTAATTGGATCATGAGAATAAAGACTCCAGAGTATGAGGTTGACAGAATGTCAGTCCGTTGAGTCGGCGTTTACTGTTGTCTGTTCATTGAGAGAGATTTATTTACGAGTTAAAACTTAAAAAGCCTCAGGAGTCATCAGGATCCCAGACAGGACAAATTAGTTGAGTATCGAGCTAAGCTCATTACGTTATGAGGGTACGGGACTACGGGATAGAACTTTATGTTGAAACATAAACGCCTATTTATTCAATTTTTTTAAACCGTTATAACGACTATAAAGTGATCAGAAGAGCCTACCTAAGTTCCTTTACGGGACTGGTTCGTATGGTAAAATCGTTACACATTTAAATGTTTAGACCCGCAAGGTGCACCTATGAGCATACGTAGAACCGTATATAGAATATTTGTTGAACGTAAACGTATAATTATTTGATTTATAAAAATTTTAACGGAAACCGATTTGAGATTAGGTATCGAGTGTAAAGTGTAAACTCAAAACTGAAAGCCCACATATGTCAATCACAATATTTGTTTCTTTCGAAATACTGAGTATGACCTGCTCTGGGCCTCTGGAGTTAGCTCTGGCTGCTCTAACTCTGGAAATTTGTGGGAAAAATATATACATATTAGTTGTTAGATTTTAAAAAAAAACAAAGAAACATACTATATTTTTAAAAAATATGTTTGTGTAAATATATGTTCGAAACTTCTATATATAAATATACATATGTATATATGTAAAAAAAAAAAATGGTTTTTGACTATTTGTTCATTTTAAAAAATTCCTACATAATTCCTTTGACATAGCCTTTGGACCGGTGGACAAACATAGTCAACGTAAATCAATAACATTCAACATTTACCCGCCAAATTATTAATTCTGGCACTTCGTTTACGTCATAGTATGTAAAATATAATATTTCGTGGTATACGTAAAACCGTAGAAACATTAGTGATTTGTCCATATCGAAGCTCAAAAGTGCCCTCAGAATGAGAAATACCAATACATAGGGCCAAGAGACCAAGAACAGGGCACTTTCGAAAATGGCTTTTTGTTTTTTTGTTTTGTTTTGTTTGTAAAAAAAGCCTCATTCTAAAAATACAAAGGCTATTTTTATTTATTTTTAAAAAAATGTATAGCCTTTGTAGTATAATATTTGATTTTTTGTTTTTCACAACAGGTGCTTTATTGGATTTTTGTTTTTTTTCTTCACAAAAAGCATTTTCTATCAAAAACAAAACAAATCGCGAAGGCGTGTTTTATTTGTTTTTGAAAAAGGAATTTTCTAATCTTTTATGTAAATTTACGGTTGTACAAATATTGTGTTGTTCAAACACGATTCAAACGTAAACGATCCATTTTTAACGTAAATTACAACTGGAATTATATATCGCCGGGTGGAGCGGTTGAGGTTCGACTTCAATCCAAAATTCATTACGGGAGATTTAGCATAACGTTTTCAGTGCCCATTTCGGAGACATGTAAATATTATTGAATCTTATGTGGCAATAAAATGATCGTTTTCCACCCATTTGAGATCTTAGGCAGAGTCTTAACGGAATCGGAAATTGCGTTCGGATATGAAATTCGGATTCCTCAGCCAATGGGTACAAGAGAATTTTAAAATTGTAAGAAAATTTCGAAAAAACATTCCGAACGAGGACAGTCTTTCGAGAGCATGTGAATATCCATAGAAAAGTCGGCAGTTCGTTCGGAAATACGGGAATGGGAAAATTATGTACGTAAACTCGCTGTTGTAGCTAATAAATGACTACAAATCCATCTCGTGGTTGATAGAGGTAAACAGCATAATGGCTGATAAACAAGGAGACAGTAGTGATCACTGAAGAACCACCGTACCCTCACCCGTCCCTGACACATCAACAGATGTTCCCCATACCCCGGCTAATCACGCTGTTGAAGTACTACTTCCAAATTTCGGTTCAACCCAAATCATCGCGCTTGTTGGTTCCGCCTATGATACTTCCAATCCAAGCCAGCCAACACATACCAAATTTATCCGTGGTCTGGTGCGGCATTGGCTTAGCCCCATCCTCGCTCCTCGACCGGATTATGATGAATAACCTACCTGGTCCTTCTCGGTATTGTAAACTTCGATGGAAATTACTAGGTTTCAAACTATATTAAACTAAAATACAATTTAGTCAGTTAGGATTTAGCAGTGGTAGCTTGTGTAAGAATGATCGGGACTGCCTCTTGTTAAGAGCCTAAATATCCTCGATCACACAGGGCGCACCTCTAGCTGTTCTTTATTGAATAATTTTCACTAGAAGTACTAAGTGTTCATGACCACTTGCCTAATTTGTAAATAGACATAATAATGTAAGTCACGTCAATACATTAGCTGATATAAATAAAGTTCCATCTGAAGAAAAGTTAAAAAAAGAAAAAGACTTATTGGATTTTGGAGATTGGCGGGAGGACCAAAATCTATAAATAGTAGTTCGGAGATTATAAAATTTAGTTTATAATATCCTACATCTACTAATGTCTCAAATAGGTCCAAGTAGATGAGTCATACCAAATACTCAGGCTATTGGAGCCATCAAAGTGAATTTAGAACACTTTGGAAATATTGGAAAAAGAGCTTGTACTAAATTATTTAAAATACAAATAAAAAACCAATGTATTATCTCAATTGATCTTGATATTTTAGACTGACCGGAGGCCGTATTTCGACAGTATTTCATACTCTACACTAGCCCATTCCGCAGCACTACACGGCGCAGACCCGATCCGTACCACAGAGGTAGGTACTCTACTTAGTAGGTCAGCAAGCGAATATATGGAAATTTCGATAGTAACAGTGTTTTGTCAACACCGGCCCGAATTGACATATCAGTTTTATCGACGATATGCTGATAAGATGTAGGATACACAGACAGAGTTTGTCAGACCCAAATTAGCAGGCGTATTAATATTATTTAGAGTATTGGGCCAGACTAAAAGCGATATAGAAAGAGAAGTCGAAAGGAGAAGAACACTAGGAATCTCGAATTTTCATTTACCTGAAGATGAAGATACTATATCATGTAGCCAATATCTGATAAATTATCCAGAGCTAAATAGCTCTGGTATGTACTCAAGTATAGACTCAGATTCTGATAGCCTTCACAGTGATACAAGACTCTATCTTAGTTTAGACTGTGAGTCATTCAGTGATCTCATCTGTAAACTTCGATGGATATTTCTATGTTTTAAACTATGTTATATAAAGAAGATACAATTTAAGTCAGTTAGGATTTAGCAGTGGAAGCTTGTGTAAGAATAATCAGGACTGCCTCTTGGTGAGAGCCTTAATTTCCTCGATCACACAGGACGTACCTCTAGCTGTTCTTTATTAAATGATTTTCCCTAGAACTAAAAGTACTAAGTGTTCATGACCACATGTCTACCTTGTAGATAGACATAATAAGGTAAGTCAAGTTAATACATTGGCTAGTAGAAATAAAGTTCCATCTGAAGAAAATTAAAAAAAAAGAGGACTTATTGGATTTTGGAGATTGGCGGGAAGATCAAAACCTGTAAGTAGTAGTTCAGATATTATAAAATTAAGTTTATAATATTTTACATCTACTATTGTCTCAAATAGGTCCAAGTAAATGAGTCATACCAAATACGCAGGCTATTGGAGCCATCAAAGTGAATTTAGAACACTTTGAAAATATTGGAAAAAGAATTTGTATTAAATTATATTAAATACTGTAAACTTCGATGGAAATTACTAGGTTTCAAACTATATTAAACTAAAATACAATTTAGTCAGTTAGGATTTAGCAGTGGTAGCTTGTGTAAGAATGATCGGGACTGCCTCTTGTTAAGAGCCTAAATATCCTCGATCACACAGGGCGTACCTCTAGCTGTTCTTTATTGAATAATTTTCACTAGAAGTACTAAATGTTCATGACCACTTGCCTAATTTGTAAATAGACATAATAACGTAAGTCACGTTAATACATTAGCTGATATAAATAAAGTTCCATCTGAAGAAAAGTTAAAAAAAGAAAAGACTTATTGGATTTTGGAGATTGGCGGGAAGACCAAAATCAATAAGTAGTAGTTCGGAGATTATAAAATTTAGTTTATAATATCCTACATCTACTAATGTCTCAAATAGGTCCAAGTAGATGAGTCATACCAAATACTCAGGCTATTGGAGCCATCAAAGTGAATTTAGAACACTTTGGAAATATTGGAAAAAAGAGCTTGTACTAATTATTTAAAATACAAATAAAACCAATGTATTATCTCAATTGATCTTGATATTTTAGACTGACCGGAGGCCGTATTTCTACATAGCCCCCCAGTAGCTTTTAGAACTACGAACGTACGTTAAGATACGATCTAGTTGGTAAAGCGAAAACCAAAGTAAAAAAACGGTTTCGGTCATGACTTATCGAGTAAGTATGTGCCTATATGTACGAGTTCAAGACTCATGTTGTACTCTATGTCGTTTAGTATTTGGTCCAGTAACCATTTCCGATGTAGGCGCCTTTACGTTTATTATTTGGTAAGGTAATAGCCAAAGGCTGTTCTTCATTAGTAAGTAAGTTTGAACAATTTTCTGCACTGTTGGTAAGCAGATCAGAAAGTTTAGTCACGTAGGAAGTAGGTGGCAAATAGGGAATTTCAGATCCGTCAGGGTTTGTAGTCACCTGAGGAAATCCTTTTCGTTTATCTCGTGTGTTCTTATGTAAACGCTTATTCCATTTCTTATTAAAGATACGAAGAAAGTCGCGAGATTCACGAAATGCATCGGAGGTTAGCTGCTACCGTCCCATCCATGAAACGGGTCTTGTAGTAAGTGTAACCGTCTTCGGATGTTTTGTCAATTATATCTTTGACTTGTGACTCCATAACTGGTACATCAGAATCAAATGAGCGAGCGAATGAGAGTTCGGAGGTAGGGATACGGTGAGTGCCTAGATTGGTTGCGCTAGTACCATCAATGTTATTCACTTCGTAAGTATCACTCTTCTCATCATGGTAGGAAATAACAAAAGGTCCTATCGTCTTAGAAGAGAGTTCGGTAACGTTGGCGTTTCGATTTATAATGTTAACGTAATCGCCGACTTTGAACTGAACAATGTTCTTAGTGTTATTCCATCGGTCATACGCTTTAAGTAGGACGCGATTCTTGTGCTCGAGTAAACAGGGGTAAACAACGTTCTGCATATGCTCGATCTTTTGTAGCCACGGGGTAGCGTGTTTCTCGGGCGCAGTTTTATCAAACGTTGCTTGTAATTCACTATAGCGGCCAAAGAAATAGTGAAACGGGGAGTGTTCCAGTTTGAGGATTCATGCAGTTATTCATTTGAGTCTGAACCCATTTCAAATGATAAGGCCACATATCCTCAACGTCGTCTAGTGCGGTACGCAAGAGTTTCTTAAGTTCTCTATGACGTGTCTCATTTGCACCCTGCGTTTGAGGTTTGTAAGGAACACCACGCCTATGGGTCATGCCTGATACGAGTATAAGTGCCTCCATTACGTCGGTACAAAACTCACTACCGTTATCAGAACATAGTACTCGGGGAAACCGAAGTCATTAAAGACGTGATAGCATAATTCTGCCACTGTTTGTGGACGTTTGTTCGGTATTGCATAAAGCAAGTTATAGCCCGAAGCCACACATAAGAAATGACAGATATATACATCGCCAGTATGCTTGGATCGCGGAGTTTAACCAAATCGACTATGACTCGGCGCATCGGTTGGTCTTCTGTCACACTTTTTTTTTAGGGGTGCCCAACCGTATCGCTTGATCTGGTTCTTTTCACAATCAGTACAGCGTCGGTATACTTCACGTATGGTTTCTTTCAGCGCCGGGTGATCAAGCCCTGCACGAATAGCCATTTTATAAGTATGCTCATATGCTCGATGCGTTAAATTATGTATAATTTTAACTCTACTTTCGAGCTCCTCTAAGTCAGTCAGATTCTGCGTAACGCTGGCTGGATGAACCATAGTCCTGTTGGAAAGGGCAACCTCAGTATCAGGAGGGGTAGACTCCTGAGATACATAATTGACAACATTGGATTGTTGAAGTATCTTCTTCAGTTGTTTCGCAACTCCTGGCTGTTCTTTAAGCAGCGCTTTAAGTAGTTGAGTGCGAGCTTCAGGTTCTCTTAGAGTTTTGAGTCTTTGATCCATGGCCTTAGCTAGTTCCATGTTTTTTGCGATCTAATGCCGTTTCAATCGGCATTACCTCGACTGCAATCTTGTTGGGTGCATGTGTTGTACGAGTCTTGAGCTTTTGTTCAAACTCTTTAGACTCCTCTAGTTTAGCTAAGAATTCGGTTGAGGGTTTCCACTTAGTGGTACCTGCAGGACCGATGCGACAAACAATGGTGTGTTTCCAAGGCGTCTTCTTAATAGAATAGGATCCCTGATACAAGAACGTGTCGGTTTCACGGTCGACATAAATAGGTTCGTCTTGAATCATATTAATTAAATCACGTATCCATGGGTCGGAGTTGTAGAAATACGGCCTCCGGTCAGTCTAAAAATATCAAGATCAATTGAGATAATACATTGGTTTTATTTGTATTTTAAATAATTAGTACAAGCTCTTTTTCCAATATTTCCAAAGTGTTCTAAATTCACTTTGATGGCTCCAATAGCCTGAGTATTTGGTATGACTCATCTACTTGGACCTATTTGAGACATTAGTAGATGTAGGATATTATAAACTAAATTTTATAATCTCCGAATCTAACTACTACTTATTGATTTTGGTCTTCCCGCCAATCTCCAAAATCCAATAAGTCTTTTTTTTTTTTTTTAACTTTTCTTCAGATGGAACTTTATTTATATCAGCTAATGTATTAACGTGACTTACGTTATTATGTCTATTTACAAATTAGGCAAGTGGTCATGAACATTTAGTACTTCTAGTGAAAATTATTCAATAAAGAACAGCTAGAGGTACGCCCTGTGTGATCGAGGATATTTAGGCTCTTAACAAGAGGCAGTCCTGATCATTCTTACACAAGCTACCACTGCTAAATCCTAACTGACTAAATTGTATTTTAGTTTAATATAGTTTGAAACCTAGTAATTTCCATCGAAGTTTACATATTTTTCAGTTATTTAGTAGTTACAGTAGTGTACTGCTTCTAGACTGTCTGACATCGATTTACTATCCAGCAAATACTATGGCTAAGGGTACTTCTAAAGGCAAGGGAGCCGCTAGCTCTAAGCCTGCTAAGCCTGCCGAGGTTCCTGAGGTCCCTGTGGAAACACCTAGCCTGTCTGGAGTTGAGCCTGCCGAGGATACTGTTGGGGAAGCAAATTCTGAGGTTGGTACAGAGGATTATTCTGAGGATGACTGTCGGATCCTAAAGCCTTGGAAGAAGAGGTATCTACTACCGCGAAAGGCTCGCCAGCGTCCGTGTATCACCTAGGAGTGAAGCTCAGGACCCCAGCTTGCCCCCCCTGACCACGTGCCGTCAAATATTGGGGATAAACGTCGAAAGGCTGGAAAATTCGTGGATACGAAATGTCGGGGGGGCATTATAACTCCACATCTAAAGGACACTCCAGCACAAATCCGGAGTGAAAAGGAAGTATTGGACCTGTCCGAAAATTTCGGTTTCGCCATCGATGGAGAAGCCATTCCATTCAGCTCAAATCTTGGGGCCGAAGCTGAGGACGCCATAACTCGACAACGAGTGGTTGGATCCTCTCAATCTCGACGCCAATTGAACTGCACTGAAGCGCTCTTGAAGGAGCTAGCGGCAGCAGCAGTTGTGGACCCTCTATCGTGTCCCACTTGGCTGATATTCTTCCTATACCGAAGAAGAAGAAAATTCCCGGGCCGGGTTTCGAACCCGAGACCTACTGGTTTACCAGCCAGTATGTTTACTCACTAAGCCAGTTACCACTGGCGAGAGAAATATTTCAAAATTTAATCTCTATAGCTCTGATGCTACCATCGACCATCCTCTTGACAAACCTAACCCTGTCAGAGGATATGATCGTATGGAACTCGATGAGGCTTACCATCCTCGTAATATCGACCCTCATTTGCCAACTAACCCTGGTAATCACGATTTTGGCAATCGCTACACCAGTACCTCGTTAGAGAGTTCCTGCTCTAATCCTGAGGATGAGGAAGTGAGAACCAGACATACTCGTCTCAGGCTATTACGCTCTGGTATGCAAGTCCTTGAGGACCGTCTATTGAATGACTCTGACCTTGACGATAGGAAAGCGGATAACATTCGCTATCTAATCGATAACAAGAGAAAGGAAATAGACACCATCTTGGCACTAGCAGCCCGTAGCACTGAGCATGAGCCTCGTGAACACTTAGAACCAAGCTTTATAAAGCAGCTAGGTAACGCGCAGGCTGAGGTCGATTTCTCTACTAATGAGAGTACAGTGGAGACACTGAAGGCCTTCGACCAACTTAAGGAGTCTGCCAGCCTTAGGGATAAGCAGATGATGAATGCCTTTATTCATTTCTGTGAGCCAGGTGAATGGCGAACTATCTTGAAGGCTCATGAGCCCAACTGGAAAGCCCTACCCTGGCACTGTAGTAAACACATCAAAATACGATACTAAAACCTACTGAGTCTCCCCTGAGGCTCAGTGCGGTGTATTTATTCTTATATTTGATTGTTCACGTGGTCTACAAATAATTCACCTCGTGTGAATTAATTGTAAATTAATTCTAACTTCACACTGATAGTGGTTTAAAGGGGACTTTACCACACTCCCCTCAAGCTCAAGCGTCACCAGTGATTGAAGAGCTTCAAAAAATAAATGACCTCTTAAACTATTGAAAATTAAACATATATAACTAGTAGTGTAAATAAACAATATATATATATATATATATAAATAAACTAATGAAATCCTTCTGCTGAGTAAGTTCTGCCTTGAAACTGGTCTTTTGAACCATCCCGGCTGTGCTGGTATATTTTCACCCCCCAAAAAAGCTAGGGTATCCGCTGGTATGTTTTCACCCCCCCCATAAGCTAGGGTATCCGCTGGAGTTATACTCGCCTATAAGCTCGAGTTGTGGAATCGTCTTTCGCCTCTATACCGTGGTGAAATCTCACGAGGAGAGACAAAACTCCGATCCGGAAGTAGATGATAGACATCTAGTATTCATCAACGTAACGTTGGAATTATTGTTGTTGTGCCGCTTTCTTCTTCTGCCGAGTTTGCTCGGCTTTGTGGTATGCCGCGATGTCATTCGGATCGTCAAAAGCTTCGGCTGACTCCCAAGTTGGATCACCATCCCGCCAGCGAACCAAGTATTCTGTATTCCCTGTGGAATCATTCTGTCTATGTCGAATGATGTAACGGAACGAGGAACTATCCTGCCACATATGATCTTCTAAAGGCTTTTCGGTGGCCTAGTCGGACATCCCATGCCGTAGGCAAAGATTCACATAGCTTGCGAACTCCTTCGTGGATGTCTCCTGTGTCTTCTCTCTCCGCTGCTCCCAGAACCTGAGGACGATATGGGCATGGCGACTTTGCATGCATCACTCCAACTTCTTGAGTTATTAATTTAACAATCTTGTTCGAAAACTCGCCTCCCTCGTCTGATTGAATTTTCCTGGGAAACCATGTTCCCCAAACACCCTGGCAAATAATATAAGTTTAGATGTCACCACTTCTGCTGACTTTGTGGCCGTTGCTCTCAATATCGAGTACCCCGTCTGCGTTGCTATATCCAAGACGTGCAATATATATCGATTTCCTGCTGCTGAAACTAGTGGCATTGGAATCATGTCGACTTGAATATGATCCCACGGATACTTTGCCGTTATATTAATCATCGGGTGAAATCCCTTTCGTAACACCCTCTGTCCTAGACATGTGCGACAGTTTCTCCTAACTGTTTGTGCAAGTTCCAGAGCGTTAGCCACAAATGTCCGTTCTGCTGTAGTTGAGCAACTGTATCTTCTGCTCTATGATGCCCAATCTCATGCTGACACAAGGGTGAGCTGTGTGCGACGGCTTATCTCTTCCTCATCTGGAGAATCCGTCATGGCTACTTCAGAGATAGCGATCGATACTAGCCGAGACGTATCTAATGGGGTGACTTTCGATACTGAGGACGGTTCTGTATATCCCAATCGTGCTGAAAACGTCGCTGGAAGGCTGTAACCATTGCGTGGGCCTACTCTGGCAATGACTGTGTGACCCCATGGTGCCTTGCCACTCTCGCATACTTTCCGTATTTGAGGAAGGAGGGGCTGTCCTTGAACTAATACTGGGTCGCTTTGTAGAAGCGACTTGAATAACTGGAACCAAGGCTCGTGGGGCGCCACGGTAGACACACCGTAGCTGTGGCCCTCTCTGATCGTATCTTGCGCAACATCATTCTATGGATTAATCTCCATGGTGGGTTCATCCATCCGTCTATATCCTTCCAACAATGTGCAAACGCTCCACCCCTGTCATCGTCGGTGTAGTAGCGTGGCAAATGATGGTCCTGATGCGAAGCAAAGACATCGACATTATTCTCACCCATAATCCGTTGCGCTTGCTCAAAGTAGTCTGGAAAAAGTTGCCAACATTCTGCATATAGTACCTCCGGGTCCTCAGTCTCAACAGTTCCCTCATGAAGCCTAGACCACGCGTCTGGTATCACGTTCTTTATACCCGGATGTGCGAGATAGTAAAAATTGAAAGGCGCTATGATGTGATGCCATCGTTGTAGCATCGGATTCAGCTTTAGCTGTGTGTTCATATACACCAAAGCTCTTGTGATCAGTCAACACTGAAAAGCGCTGACCTTCGAGATTATCCTGGAAGTGTGTGAGACCATATACCAAGGCCAATAATTCCTTCATGGTGTTGCGTAATTGCGCTGTGCTGCGTTGAGGGTCTTGCTGAAGAACATTAGGTATTGCTTCTTCCCTTCTATGGTCTGGAACAATGCACCTCAATACCGTAGTCGCTTGCATCCGTTTCGAGTTGTAAAGGTACTTCGTCGACGGGAAATTTCAACACTACTGCCTCAACTATGGCTTGCTTCATGGCATCCCAAGCTTGCTGGTGTCTCTGTTCCCACCTGTCTCCAATGATTTCCTTAGGCTTCAGTCTTACAAATTCCCGGAGTGGGGCAACTACCTCTGCAAAGTTTGGTAGGTGCTCGTGAAGAAAGTTGGCTAATCCCAAGGCCGATGCAATGTCTTTGTACTTCTTCGGGTTGGCCAGTCAATGAGCTTGGCCTGCTTTTCATGGCAAATATCAATTCCGGCCTTCGATACTCTACTGCTTCCCTAGGATCATGACTTCTTTGACTGCAAAATGACATTTTGAAGGGTTTAGCTTGAAACTGTGGTACGTCAGCCGCCGAATGACCTCTTTCACTACTCGTACGTGTTCCTCGTAGTCATCTGTTGCTATTACGATGTCGTCCAGGTAGTGGTGTGCCGGAAGTCCTTGCAATATCACACTCAGTGTACGCTGAAACTGCTGCGTCAGTGTGTGTAGTCCAAATGGCGCTGATGTAAAGGAATACTGGCTTTTGCCATGTGTGAAACTGAATAGATACTGAGAATCAGGGTGAATTGGGAGTCGATGGTACGCTGCGGTTAGATCCAATGTCGTGTAATATCTCTTCCCTTTGATGTTACCAATGATGTCGTTGATACGGGGAATAATGAACTGATCCGCCGGTATTAATGCATTCACCGCTCTGAGGTCCAAACACACTCCTGCACTTTCTTTAGTTCTCCAGATTGAGTATACTCTGGCACGGCGAGCAAGGGTAAGTTGACGGAAGTGGCTGTATCCCTTGAACTATGACCAAATCTTGAATCCACTTCTGCACCTGTCTATCTACCCATGGTATCCATTTGTCTGCTACAAAGTTCCTTACTGCCTTCCGCATCCTTGCAGCTTGATCTGGTGTCACTGGCAATCTAACTTCGCCTCCTTCCAGTCTGCACCTGTCCTTTTCTCGAATACCGTCATTGTCCCTCAGTTCCTTGTCTAGTTCCAGGCGAACACCGGTTTCCTCGGTCAAATCTGGTGGTCGTCTCAACGGTATTGGTTCCAATAGTTTGTCTAGCTCCGTTGGATCTATGGGTGAGAATGGCGATTGAAGGCCTCCCACGTATAGCCCTAAGCCAGGCATAAGATCCTGGCCTACGATCGCGTCGATAGCCGGTGGTAGATTCATTAGCTCGAAAGACTGTTCTGTGAGCTCTAGACCATATCGTACTGGAGTTTGTACGGTTGAGCCTATTCGCCGTGTACGAAGACTACGATCAGCTAGGTATATATAGGATCCCTCCGGAGCCGACTTAATTTGCAATCCCCAATCGTGTGCGGATGTCGAATCAATGCAACTTCTGTTTGCCCCAGAATCCACTAACGCCCTGCATGTCTTACCGTTAATCAGGATGGATATGAATACTGATTGTCCATTGAAAGTAATGGATCTTTTGATCGATAGTATCACAGGGGTGCTAGACGGGAAAACTAAAGTTGCATCTACATCCGACACCCCATTACGTCCTATTCCTGATCGCTGCCTATGGTTTCCACGTTGCATCCTCTTCTAACTCACCCTGTTCGATTTCGTCTGGGTGTGCCAGTATGGAAGCAATGTGTGTGTCTGTAGGCGTGGTCTCCTCCTGCTCCGTTTGCTGGTCGTCCGAGTCTGTTAGAGCCGTAATGGTGTTGACCGCGGGCAAACTCTTATCGAAGGATACGCCTTGCTTAAATCCTCGGCCCGAGCTGGATGTGAATCCAACCCTTTTGTTCGACTGGTAGTGCTTGCAGGATGATATATGCCTGAAACTGGGTGGGGCACCTGCTCTGCACGCGTAACACGTGGTGGTCGTAGACGTGCTTGTGCGTTGTGTGCTGCCTCCTCCTGTATTCGTATTCAAATTACGATGATCTCGTTGTTGGGCTGGAAACTGTCTACGCCTATCCCCCCCCACATTCATCTGTGTCCGTACCCGTTGTCTGAGGATGGCATCGGTTTCTTGTATGTCTGGATTTAAAATGCGGAGAAGGTCTTCAGTCTCCAGGTGGTCCCAACCTATGTGGTGTTGTAGCGTGCGTTCATACGTCATATTACCTGTCAGGTCCTCGAGGGCCTGTATGAGGCAGTGATTAAGCAACCGCTTAGGAAAGTCCTTGCCCTTATCTGCTCGCTCCCAGGCTCTCTTGTGAACTTCCACAATCTTGTTCAAATGTTCCCTGGCTGACTCTACACCCTTGGTGCGGGGATTACCCTTCGCCAACTTCTTAAAGGTAGGGTCTACGGTGGCCTTGCTCTCATGTTGACAGATTTGGTCTATGACCTGTTCCGCCGGATATACCCTCAGCTCATTATGGTTGTCACGGAGATAGTCAATTGTGGCCTTTGCTGCCTTAAAATGTATGAGTACCTTATAGAACCAACGTACCATCCACGACTCATCTAGTCCTGAGACATGGGCGTTCTTCAGTGCCTCTTCTAGCGCCCCTCGTGTGTCTCTATCGGCTGTGCTGCTTAATTGATAACGGTCTAAAGGCCAATCGGGCCATGTCCGTGGCTCCGGAGCTCTGTTCTTCCTGATAGCTTCCAATTGAGTATTCAACGCTCCTTTCAACGTATCGATCGTGGACGTTAGTAATGTACATCTTGGGACATCGTAGTTTCCCTGTGCTCGACAAAGTTCATCCACAAAGAAGGATATCTTCCCTTCGAGGCGTTGACACATGGCTCGGCGATGCTCGTTCCACTGCGCTGGTGTCATGATCGGCTCTCTCGCCTGTTCGTCTTTGTGCGGTCGTTTTCTGCTGCCATGAACATTACCGTCGTCGACATCACTAGACTTGCGCTTACCGTCGTCGACGTCACTATACTTGCGCTTACCGTCGTCAACGTAACTAGCCTTGCGCATATCCTGTATCGATCGCGCGAAGTCTCGGTGCTGTCGGCTGAGTTCCCATCGTCTACGTAGTTGTTTTCGTTCGGCTTCCCTACGATAATCCCCATGTGGGTCGCTCAAATATTGCTCTAGCTGTCGGCCCCTGATTTCGTCAGAGTTTTGCTGACGAGTGCCCGTGGCCCACCCTGACATATTTCTATGCCGTTGGACTTGTCGTTCATCCCGTTGCCTGCGAGGGAATCCTGACTTGCACTGGTAAAACTCCCCGATCGAGTTCGCTTTCGAGTGAAATCTCGTTCAGGTGCTCGGTGAAAAAGGCTGCCATGAATACGGTCTATCACCCGCTGAATGAATGCCCGAAGGACCTCGGACATTGGCTACCCTGTGTCGCTCAGCTGCTGGTTCAGCAGACTTTGAACGACTAGTATGCCTAATCACAAATTGCACCTCACTGTCTTCTGGATCTGCTCTCCCTCTTGCCGATAAGCGAGACCCGTGCCCCAACTGATGTCGCCTGCTTGCTGCCTGGCCCACGTCTTGGTCTGTCTGTTCATGTCGCGGTTGTTCATCTCTTCGACGCGATGCTACTGTCTGGCGCGAAGAAGCTGTGCCTCCTTGGTGGGTCTGCTCGAAATCTGACAAAGATCTCTGGGTTGCTTTGCCGTCGCGACGAGTGCGTCGAGGGCTACGAGGTGTTGGACGCATAGGCATCTTGATGTTAAGACTTCGATGTATGGCTTTGTGTTGTTGATGAATAGTTGGTCCAGATTGAAGGAGTGTCGGCTATTATATAATAGTTGACTTCAGCCATTTGTGTTACACACTTTCTTCCGCCGTTCTCCTCTCGTGATACCAAAATAGCTAATTATCATTGAATCATGTTGATGTCTACAAGGTCTGCTTGCGGGTCCCCGAAAACTCGTTGCGCTCGAATACACCTTGCTCCTTGATGATTGCTAATCATTTTGTTTGGGTTGGTTCTGTTAATGAGTACTCGTTTTGCTCTCCTTTGCTCTGTCTATAGGAGTAATTAAGAGTTGCTGATAGACTCGAAGCGTGTTCAATGATCAACCGCCTGTCGTGTTCTAGCGTTCTGAATGCTCCTTTAATCCAACCTTCGGACCACTGTACTCCAACATCAATCAAATCCGAGGCCTGCAGCCAGGAAGTTCAGGTCAAGGTTCCCAAGAATAACCTTGAAGCCCAAGGTAGATACATCGGTTATGAAGTTGGAAAACCAAAAACAAATTCCTTATTCAAACCAACTTGAGTGTACTTGCACGATGCCTGATAAGTGCTGTCTACTTTTGCATGTACTATTTCTTCTGTACTTTGCAAGAGTCCGCCTTATACGTCGGTGATAACGTTCTCCTTAGTTTTCACCAACAATCATACAACCGTACCAGGCTATGTTGGTCCTACGGCTGATTCACTTACGTTGACTTCCTTTCTCTCTAGAATGGAAATTTAAGTATATATATATATATGTATATATATATATACGAAAATGTATTCTGTCTTGTAACATCGGTAAATATGTCTTCTAGTTGTGCGTTGGTCGTGGGTTCGATACCCCCCGTGATATATTTTTTTTTTCCTATGCTTTCGTGACCATCGAAGTTCGCGCATGCAACGATGGCGAACATTCGACTCCGAGATATTTTCGAAAAATCGATCTTCTAACCATGCCAGTCTTTTCGTCTAGCCAATTGATTACCAAAACTTGCTCCCGTAGTTGATATTTGTTGAAAATACGAGTTGAAATCGCATTTTTTCTGTCTCAGTTTCTCCCAAACTGTGCCTAGCTCCTCTTCTGCATTGCTACCTGTCTCACGCGCGCTTAATTCACACGTTTCCATTCTACGTCGCCTGACACTGTCGATTCTACATTGCTACCTGCTTTTCTTGATCACCTCTATCTGCCCTTTGTCGTCGCTGTACTCGCCCACACCTATGAAAATCTGCCATATCGACCTTCTCTACGCCAAATTACGTTCTTCTATACCCCTAACTGCGATACTGCATCATGTTCGTGTTGTGTGGATTGACTAGGCCAGTCAAAACATTGTTCAAACGTCCTATGACTGCTAATTAGTCAGAGGGAGGCCTTGATTGTCAACGACGGCCTGAAAAGTCGCATTGGAATTGAAGTATCTGGATTTTCGGACCGAAGATGGATTAAAAAAATCAAAAGAAGAATGAATGGTTGTTGGGAAATGGTCGGATGACTAATTAATCTATAAAATTTAGAAATAAAAAATGCTAAAAAAATTGCATATATTACTAATCACCCAATTTGCTCTAGATTTAAAATAATTTTAAAAAATATGCATAAAATATAAAATATATATATATATAAATCACGCAAGTGTATCAAACCGAGCAAAACGGATATATATATAATTATATATATATATATATATATTATTTTTTTTTTAATTAAAATTAGTAGCATTCGACCGGATGGTCGGATAACTATATATATATATATATATATATATTTATAGAAAAAAAAAAAGAAGAAGAAATAAAATGCTCATCAGCTAAATAAAATGGGCACCTGTTAATTTCTGCATATATTACTAATCACTCCAATTTGCTCTAGATTTATAATAATAATAAAATCTGCATGATGTATATATATATATATGAAAAATCACGCAAACGTATCAAAACGAGCAAAATGGAAGGTGGGGGATTTCTTTTCACTTATCTGTGCTCGGAAGACTTTGCTCCTGTCGTAGTTTGCAAGCTCCTTTCGGCTATCCGGTTCTGAGGGAGATCAACTCCCTGTGCTCGGAAGACTTTGCTCCTGTCGTACTTTACAAGCTCCTTTCAGCTACCCGGTTCTGAGGGAGATCAACTCCTGTAATTCGACAATAAAATGAACTTCTCCGTCCACTATTATCCTCGAGATAAAATCGAATAATACACCTAAAGTAACTAGTCGTAAAAAAATGTAGTAAACACATCAAAATACGATACTAAAACCTACTGAGTCTCCCTGAGGCTCAGTGCGGTGTATTTATTCTTATATTTGATTGTCTACGTGGTCTACAAATAATTCACCTCGTGTGAATTAATTGTAAATTAATTCTAACTTCACACTGATAGTGGTTTAAGGGGACTTTTACCACAGCACCAGTTGCGTGATAATATACTTAACACCTTTTTTTGAAGATGCACGTGACCGTGAACTTCTAGAGTCTCGCAAGTTCTTTGCGAACGATACCACTATTCGAGGTGCTCTAGCTCATATGACACATATGAATACTCGGATGGGTGGTCGTACCTATACTGGCGAATATTTATTAATTTGTCAGATGATGGAGACTCTGGGAGCTAACCTCTTTAAGAAAGTCAATGATGACATCATCGCCTATGGTGATTTGCGATCTATGCCTTGGTCTGTCTTTGAGAAGATAGTACACAAGCATACCAATTCCTCTACTAGAGTACTTAGTACCACGAGCTACACCCAGCCCACTAAGCGAAACGCAGTAGAGACTAATACTGCGCGTAGTACTAAGAAACTTCGCACTACTACTGGAGGGGGTACTGGCTCTACTTCTACCGAACCGAAAGGTGATAAGAAGGTGAGAGCGCCTTGCAAGAAGTGTGGTTACAACCTCACAAAACGTAATGGCAAGTGGAATGGTAGACACGACCCTGTTAAGTGTGCACCAGGCAAGCCAGATTTTGGACACTATATGAAAGAGTGTGCTACTTTGTAAGGGTACTAACGGTTGGCACAAAGAGGATTGCAAGGACTTACCAGACGTCCAAGTTAAGCACTGACAGTACCATATGTGCGCACTAGAGCAAGATTATGAGAAAATGTTCAATAAAACCTATACCAAAGGAGATGAACGTATCTTTCAACCAGTTT
>LUCW03001447.1:0-28600 GCA_001586965.3 Sphaeroforma sirkka | reverse complement strand
GGGAAAATTATGTACGTAAACTCGCTGTTGTAGCTAATAAATGACTACAAATCCATCTCGTGGTTGATAGAGTGTAAACAGCAGCATAATGGCTGATAAACAAGGGAGACAGTAAAGATCACTGAAGAACCACCGTACTCCTCACCCGTCCCTGACACATCAACAGATGTTCCCCATACCCCGGCTAATCACGCTGTTGAAGTACTACTTCCAGAATTTCGGTTCAACCCAAATCATCGCGCTTGTTGGTTCCGCCTATGATACTTCCAATCCAAGCCAGCCAACACATACCAAATTTATCCGTGGTCTGGTGCGGCATTGGCTTAGCCCCATCCTCGCTCCTCGACCGGATTATGATGAATAGTAACCTACTGGTCCTTCTCGGTATTGTAAACTTCGATGGAAATTACTAGGTTTCAAACTATATTAAACTAAAATACAATTTAGTCAGTTAGGATTTTAGCAGTGGTAGCTTGTGTAAGAATGATCGGGACTGCCTCTTGTTAGAGCCTAAATATCACCTCGATCACACAGGGCGCACCTCTAGCTGTTCTTTATTGAATAATTTTCACTAGAAGTACTAAGTGTTCATGACCACTTGCCTAATTTGTAAATAGGCATAATAATGTAAGTCACGTCAATACATTAGCTGATATAAATAAAGTTCCATCTGAAGAAAAGTTAAAAAAAGAAAAAGACTTATTGGATTTTGGAGATTGGCGGGAGGACCAAAATCTATAAATAGTAGTTCGGAGATTATAAAATTTGGTTTATAATATCCTCCTACATCTACTAATGTCTCAAATAGGTCCAAGTAGATGAGTCATACCAAATACTCAGGCTATTGGAGCCATCAAAGTGAATTTAGAACACTTTGGAAATATTGGAAAAAGAGCTTGTACTAAATTATTTAAAATACAAATAAAAACCAATGTATTATCTCAATTGATCTTGATATTTTAGACTGACCGGAGGCCGTATTTCGACAGTATTTCATACTCTACACTAGCCCATTCCGCAGCACTACACGGCGCAGACCCGATCCGTACCACAGAGGTAGGTACTCTACTTAGTAGGTCAGCAAAAGCGAATATATGGAAATTTCGATAGTAACAGTGTTTTGTCAACACCGGCCCGAATTGACATATCAGTTTTATCGACGATATGCTGATAAGATGTAGGATACACAGACAGAGTTTGTCAGACCCAAATTAGCAGGCGTATTAATATTATTTAGAGTATTGGGCCAGACTAAAAGCGATATAGAAAAGAGAAGTCGAAAGGAGAAGAACACTAGGAATCTCGAATTTTCATTTTACCTGAAGATGAAGATACTATATCATGTAGCCAATATCTGATAAATTATCCAGAGCTAAATAGCTCTGGTATGTACTCAAGTATAGACTCAGATTCTGATAGCCTTCACAGTGATACAAGACTCTATCTTAGTTTAGACTGTGAGTCATTCAGTGATCTCATCTGTAAACTTCGATGGATATTTCTATGTTTTAAACTATGTTATATAAAGAAGATACAATTTAAGTCAGTTAGGATTTAGCAGTGGAAGCTTGTGTAAGAATAATCAGGACTGCCTCTTGGTGAGAGCCTTAATTTCCTCGATCACACAGGACGTACCTCTAGCTGTTCTTTATTAAATGATTTTCCCTAGAACTAAAAAGTACTAAGTGTTCATGACCACATGTCTACCTTGTAGATAGACATAATAAGGTAAGTCAAGTTAATACATTGGCTAGTAGAAATAAAGTTCCATCTGAAGAAAATTAAAAAAAAAGAGGACTTATTGGATTTTGGAGATTGGCGGGAAGATCAAAACCTGTAAGTAGTAGTTCAGATATTATAAAATTAAGTTTATAATATTTTACATCTACTATTGTCTCAAATAGGTCCAAGTAAATGAGTCATACCAAATACGCAGGCTATTGGAGCCATCAAAGTGAATTTAGAACACTTTGAAAATATTGGAAAAAGAATTTGTATTAAATTATATTAAATACTGTAAACTTCGATGGAAATTACTAGGTTTCAAACTATATTAAACTAAAATACAATTTAGTCAGTTAGATTTAGCAGTGGTAGCTTGTGTAAGAATGATCGGGACCGCCTCTTGTTAAGAGCCTAAATATCCTCGATCACACAGGGCGTACCTCTAGCTGTTCTTTATTGAATAATTTTCACTAGAAGTACTAAATGTTCATGACCACTTGCCTAATTTGTAAATAGACATAATAACGTAAGTCACGTTAATACATTAGCTGATATAAATAAAGTTCCATCTGAAGAAAAGTTAAAAAAAGAAAAAGACTTATTGGATTTTGGAGATTGGCGGGAAGACCAAAATCAATAAGTAGTAGTTCGGAGATTATAAAATTTAGTTTATAATATCCTACATCTACTAATGTCTCAAATAGGTCCAAGTAGATGAGTCATACCAAATACTCAGGCTATTGGAGCCATCAAAGTGAATTTAGAACACTTTGGAAATATTGGAAAAAGAGCTTGTACTAATTATTTAAAATACAAATAAAAACCAATGTATTATCTCAATTGATCTTGATATTTTAGACTGACCGGAGGCCGTATTTCTACATAGCCCCCCAGTAGCTTTTAGAACTACGAACGTACGTTAAGATACGATCTAGTTAGTTGGTAAAGCGAAAACCAAAGTAAAAAACGGTTTCGGTCATGACTTATCGAGTAAGTATGTGCCTATATGTACGAGTTCAAGACTCATGTTGTACTCTATGTCGTTTAGTATTTGGTCCAGTAACCATTTCCGATGTAGGCGCCTTACGTTTATTATTTGGTAAGGTAATAGCCAAAGGCTGTTCTTCATTAGTAAGTAAGTTTGAACAATTTTCTGCACTGTTGGTAAGCAGATCAGAAAGTTTAGTCACGTAGGAAGTAGGTGGCAAATAGGGAATTTCAGATCCGTCAGGGTTTGTAGTCACCTGAGGAAACCTTTTCGTTTATCTCGTGTGTTCTTATGTAAACGCTTATTCCATTTCTTATTAAAGATACGAAGAAAGTCGCGAGATTCACGAAATGCATCGGAGGTTAGCTAAGCTACCGTCCCATCCATGAAACGGGTCTTGTAGTAAGTGTAACCGTCTTCGGATGTTTTGTCAATTATATCTTTGACTTGTGACTCCATAACTGGTACATCAGAATCAAATGAGCGAGCGAATGAGAGTTCGGAGGTAGGGATACGGTGAGTGCCTAGATTGGTTGCGCTAGTACCATCAATGTTATTCACTTCGTAAGTATCACTCTTCTCATCATGGTAGGAAATAACAAAAGGTCCTATCGTCTTAGAAGAGAGTTCGGTAACGTTGGCGTTTCGATTTATAATGTTAACGTAATCGCCGACTTTGAACTGAACAATGTTCTTAGTGTTATTCCATCGGTCATACGCTTTAAGTAGGACGCGATTCTTGTGCTCGAGTAAACAGGGGTAAACAACGTTCTGCATATGCTCGATCTTTTGTAGCCACGGGGTAGCGTGTTTCTCGGGCGCAGTTTTATCAAACGTTGCTTGTAATTCACTATAGCGGCCAAAGAAATAGTGAAACGGAGTGTTCCAGTTTGAGGATTCATGCAGTTATTCATTTGAGTCTGAACCCATTTCAAATGATAAGGCCACATATCCTCAACGTCGTCTAGTGCGGTACGCAAGAGTTTCTTAAGTTCTCTATGACGTGTCTCATTTGCACCCTGCGTTTGAGGTTTGTAAGGAACACCACGCCTATGGGTCATGCCTGATACGAGTATAAGTGCCTCCATTACGTCGGTACAAAACTCACTACCGTTATCAGAACATAGTACTCGGGGAAACCGAAGTCATTAAAGACGTGATAGCATAATTCTGCCACTGTTTGTGGACGTTTGTTCGGTATTGCATAAAGCAAGTTATAGCCCGAAGCCACACATAAGAAATGACAGATATATACATCGCCAGTATGCTTGGATCGCGGGAGTTTAACCAAATCGACTATGACTCGGCGCATCGGTTGGTCTTCTGTCACACTTTTAGGGGTGCCCAACCGTATCGCTTGATCTGGTTCTTTTCACAATCAGTACAGCGTCGGTATACTTCACGTATGGTTTCTTTCAGCGCCGGGTGATCAAGCCCTGCACGAATAGCCATTTTATAAGTATGCTCATATGCTCGATGCGTTAAATTATGTATAATTTTAACTCTACTTTCGAGCTCCTCTAAGTCAGTCAGATTCTGCGTAACGCTGGCTGGATGAACCATAGTCCTGTTGGAAAGGGCAACCTCAGTATCAGGAGGGGTAGACTCCTGAGATACATAATTGACAACATTGGATTGTTGAAGTATCTTCTTCAGTTGTTTCGCAACTCCTGGCTGTTCTTTAAGCAGCGCTTTAAGTAGTTGAGTGCGAGCTTCAGGTTCTCTTAGAGTTTTGAGTCTTTGATCCATGGCCTTAGCTAGTTCCATGTTTTTTGCGATCTAATGCCGTTTCAATCGGCATTACCTCGACTGCAATCTTGTTGGGTGCATGTGTTGTACGAGTCTTGAGCTTTTGTTCAAACTCTTTAGACTCCTCTAGTTTAGCTAAGAATTCGGTTGAGGGTTTCCACTTAGTGGTACCTGCAGGACCGATGCGACAAACAATGGTGTGTTTCCAAGGCGTCTTCTTAATAGAATAGGATCCCTGATACAAGAACGTGTCGGTTTCACGGTCGACATAAATAGGTTCGTCTTGAATCATATTAATTAAATCACGTATCCATGGGTCGGAGTTGTAGAAATACGGCCTCCGGTCAGTCTAAAATATCAAGATCAATTGAGATAATACATTGGTTTTTATTTGTATTTTAAATAATTAGTACAAGCTCTTTTTTCCAATATTTCCAAAGTGTTCTAAATTCACTTTGATGGCTCCAATAGCCTGAGTATTTGGTATGACTCATCTACTTGGACCTATTTGAGACATTAGTAGATGTAGGATATTATAAACTAAATTTTATAATCTCCGAACTACTACTTATTGATTTTGGTCTTCCCGCCAATCTCCAAAAAAAATCCAATAAGTCTTTTTTCTTTTTTTTAACTTTTCTTCAGATGGAACTTTATTTATATCAGCTAATGTATTAACGTGACTTACGTTATTATGTCTATTTACAAATTAGGCAAGTGGTCATGAACATTTAGTACTTCTAGTGAAAATTATTCAATAAAGAACAGCTAGAGGTACGCCCTGTGTGATCGAGGATATTTAGGCTCTTAACAAGAGGCAGTCCTGATCATTCTTACACAAGCTACCACTGCTAAATCCTAACTGACTAAATTGTATTTTAGTTTAATATAGTTTGAAACCTAGTAATTTCCATCGAAGTTTACATATTTTTTCAGTTATTTAGTAGTTACAGTAGTGTACTGCTTCTAGACTGTCTGACATCGATTTACTATCCAGCAAATACTATGGCTAAGGGTACTTCTAAAGGCAAGGGAGCCGCTAGCTCTAAGCCTGCTAAGCCTGCCGAGGTTCCTGAGGTCCCTGTGGAAACACCTAGCCTGTCTGGAGTTGAGCCTGCCGAGGATACTGTTGGGGAAGCAAATTCTGAGGTTGGTACAGAGGATTATTCTGAGGATGACTCGTCGGATCCTAAAGCCTTGGAAGAAGAGGTATCTACTACCGCGGAAAGGCTCGCCAGCGTCCGTGTATCACCTAGGAGTGAAGCTCAGGACCCCAGCTTGCCCCCCCTGACCACGTGCCGTCAAATATTGGGGATAAACGTCGAAAGGCTGGAAAATTCGTGGATACGAATGTCGGGGCATTATAACTCCACATCTAAAGGACACTCCAGCACAAATCCGGGAGTGAAAAGGAAGTATTGGACCTGTCCGAAAATTTCGGTTTCGCCATCGATGGAGAAGCCATTCCATTCAGCTCAAATCTTGGGGCCGAAGCTGAGGACGCCATAACTCGACAACGAGTGGTTGGATCCTCTCAATCTCGACGCCAATTGAACCGCACTGAAGCGCTCTTGAAGGAGCTAGCGGCAGCAGCAGTTGTGGACCCCTCTATCGTGTCCCACTTGGCTGATATTCTTCCTATACCGAAGAAGAAGAAAAATTCGGGCCGGGTTTCGAACCCGAGACCTACTGGTTTACCAGCCAGTATGTTTACCACTAAGCCAGTTACCACTGGCGAGAGAGGAATATTTCAAAATTTAATCTCTATAGCTCTGATGCTACCATCGACCATCCTCTTGACAAACCTAACCCTGTCAGAGGATATGATCGTATGGAACTCGATGAGGCTTACCATCCTCGTAATATCGACCCTCATTTGCCAACTAACCCTGGTAATCACGATTTTGGCAATCGCTACACCAGTACCTCGTTAGAGAGTTCCCGCTCTAATCCTGAGGATGAGGAAGTGAGAACCAGACATACTCGTCTCAGGCTATTACGCTCTGGTATGCAAGTCCTTGAGGACCGTCTATTGAATGACTCTGACCTTGACGATAGGAAAGCGGATAACATTCGCTATCTAATCGATAACAAGAGAAAGGAAATAGACACCATCTTGGCACTAGCAGCCCGTAGCACTGAGCATGAGCCTCGTGAACACTTAGAACCAAGCTTTATAAAGCAGCTAGGTAACGCGCAGGCTGAGGTCGATTTCTCTACTAATGAGAGTACAGTGGAGACACTGAAGGCCTTCGACCAACTTAAGGAGTCTGCCAGCCTTAGGGATAAGCAGATGATGAATGCCTTTATTCATTTCTGTGAGCCAGGTGAATGGCGAACTATCTTGAAGGCTCATGAGCCCAACTGGAAAGCCCTACCCTGGCACTGTAGTAAACACATCAAAATATACGATACTAAAACCTACTGAGTCTCCCTGAGGCTCAGTGCGGTGTATTTATTCTTATATTTGATTGTCTACGTGGTCTACAAATAATTCATTCCTCGTGTGAATTAATTGTAAATTAATTCTAACTTCACACTGATAGTGGTTTAAGGGACTTTTACCACACTCCCCTCAAGCTCAAGCGTCACCAGTGATTGAAGAGCTTCAAAAAATAAATGACCTCTTAAACTATTGAAAATTAAACATATATAACTAGTAGTGTAAATAAACAATATATATATATATATATATATAAAACTAATGAAATCCTTCTGCTGAGTAAGTTCTTGCCTTGAAACTGGTCTTTTGAACCATCCCGGCTGTGCTGGTATATTTTCACCCCCCCAAAAGCTAGGGTATCCGCTGGTATGTTTTCACCCCCCCCATAAGCTAGGGTATCCGCTGGAGTTATACTCGCCTATAAGCTCGAGTTGTGGAATCGTCTTTCGCCTCTATACCGTGGTGAAATCTCACGAGGAGAGACAAAACTCCGATCCGGAAGTAGATGATAGACATCTAGTATTCATCAACGTAACGTTGGAATTATTGTTGTTGTGCCGCTTTTCTTCTTCTGCCGAGTTTGCTCGGCTTTGTGGTATGCCGCGATGTCATTCGGATCGTCAAAAGCTTCGGCTGACTCCCAAGTTGGATCACCATCCCGCCAGCGAACCAAGTATTCTGTATTCCCTGTGGAATCATTCTGTCAAAATGATGTAACGGAACGAGGAACTATCCTGCCACATATGATCTTCTAAAGGCTTTTCGGTGGCTCTATGGACTAGTCGCAAAAGTTCACTCTAACTGGTTTACCTTTGAATGATCTGGAAGTGAACCATCCTTGTGTGTCAGTTCATATCCTTGTCCCTGTCTGGCTTTGACAACGTATGGTCTTCTCGCATTGCTTTGGTTGTGGACCTTCGGACCGACATCCACATCCCCTGGTTGAGGCGAAAAATCGTAAGCATGGAGGCGGTCATAGCTTGCGTATTTCTGCGTGACCTTGTAACGTCGGCAAAGATAGTCCAGCCGGATGTCTGACCAGCTGATTCTTCATCCGTGAAGTCCAAACGGAACATGACGGCTAAGCACTGAATGGTGCTGTCTTGTGTCGCCGAACTGGCACAGCATAATAAGTGGTAGACGGACATCCCATGGTAGGCGACTTTAGCTTGCGAACTGCATCACTCTGTGTCTTCTCCGCTGCTCCCAGTTATTATGCATCACTAACAATCTTGTTCGAAAACTCGCCTCCCTCGTCTGATTGAATTTTCCTGGGAAAACCATGTTCCCCAAACACCTCCATAAGTTTAGATGTCACCACTTCTGCTGACTTTGTGGCCGTTGCTCTCAATATCGAGTACCCCGTTGCTATATCCAAGACGTGCAATATATATCGATTTCCTGCTGCTGAAACTAGTGGCATTGGAATCATGTCGACTTGAATATGATCCCACGGATACTTTGCCGTTATATTAATCATCGGGTGAAATCCCTTTCGTAACACCCTCTGTCCTAGACATGTGCGACAGTTTCTCCTAACTGTTTGTGCAAGTTCCAGAGCGTTAGGCCACAAATGTCCGTTCTGCTGTAGTTGAGCAACTGTATCTTCTGCTCTATGATGCCCAATCTCATGCTGACACAAGGTGAGCTGTGTGCGACGGCTTATCTCTTCCTCATCTGGAGAATCCGTCATGGCTACTTCCGAGATAGCGATCGATACTAGCCGAGACGTATCTAATGGGGTGACTTTCGATACTGAGGACGGTTCTGCATATCCCAATCGTGCTGAAAACGTCGCTGGAAGGCTGTAACCATTGCGTGGGCCTACTCTGGCAATGACTGTGTGACCCCATGGTGCCTTGCCACTCGCATACTTTCCGTATTTGAGGAAGGAGTGGGCTGTCCTTGGAACTAATACTGGGTCTCTTTGTAGAAGCGACTTGAATAACTGGAACCAAGGCTCGTGGGGCGCCCACGGTAGACACACCGTAGCTGTGGCCCTCTCTGATCGTATCTTGCGCAACATTCTATGGATTAATCTCCATGGTGGGTTCATCCATCCGTCTATATCCTTCCAACAATGTGCAAACGCTCCACCCCTGTCATCGTCGGTGTAGTAGCGTGGCAAATGATGGTCCTGATGCGAAGCAAAGACATCGACATTATTCTCACCCATAATCCGTTGCGCTTGCTCAAAGTAGTCTGGAAAAGTTGTTGCCAACATTCTGCATATAGTACCTCCGGGTCCTCAGTCTCAACAGTTCCCTCATGAAGCCTAGACCACGCGTCTGGTAACACGTTCTTTATACCCGGGATGTGCGAGATAGTAAAATTGAAAGGCGCTATGATGTGATGCCATCGTTGTAGCATCGGATTCAGCTTTAGCTGTGTGTTCATATACACCAAAGCCTTGTGATCAGTCAACACTGAAAAGCGTTGACCTTCGAGATGATCCCGGAAGTGTGAGACCATATACCAAGGCCAATAATTCCTTCATGGGTGTTGCGTAATTGCGCTGTGCTGCGTTGAGGGTCTTGCTGAAGAACATTAGGTATTGCTTCTTCCCTTCTATGGTCTGGAACAATGCACCTCCAATACCGTAGTCGCTTGCATCCGTTTCGAGTTGTAAAGGTACTTCGTCGACGGGAAATTTCAACACTACTGCCTCAACTATGGCTTGCTTCATGGCATCCCAAGCTTGCTGGTGTCTCTGTTCCCACCTGTCTCCAATGATTTCCTTAGGCTTCAGTCTTACAAATTCCCGGAGTGGGGCAACTACCTCTGCAAAGTTTGGTAGGTGCTCGTGAAGAAAGTTACTAATCCCAAGGCCGATGCAATGTCTTTGTACTTCTTCGGGGTTGGCCAGTCAATGAGCTTGGCCTGCTTTTCATGGCAAATATCAATTCCGGCCTTCGATACTCGCTTCCCTAGGATCATGACTTCTTTGACTGCAAAATGACATTTTGAAGGGTTTAGCTTGAAACTGTGGTACGTCAGCCGCCGAATGACCTCTTTCACTACTCGTACGTGTTCCTCGTAGTCATCTGTTGCTATTACGATGTCGTCCAGGTAGTGGTGTGCCGGAAGTCCTTGCAATATCACACTCAGTGTACGCTGAAACTGCTGCGTCAGTGTGTGTAGTCCAAATGGCGCTGATGTAAAGGAATACTGGCTTTTGCCATGTGTGAAACTGAATAGATACTGAGAATCAGGGTGAATTGGGAGTCGATGGTACGCTGCGGTTAGATCCAATGTCGTGTAATATCTCTTCCCTTTGATGTTACCAATGATGTCGTTGATACGGGGAATAATGAACTGATCCGCCGGTATTAATGCATTCACCGCTCTGAGGTCCAAACACACTCGCACTTTCTTTAGTTCTCCAGATTGAGTATACTCTGGCACGGCGAGCAAGGGTAAGTTGACGGAAGTGGCTGTATCCCTTTGAACTATGACCAAATCTTGAATCCACTTCTGCACCTGTCTATCTACCCATGGTATCCATTTGTCTGCTACAAAGTTCCTTACTGCCTTCCGCATCCTTGCAGCTTGATCTGGTGTCACTGGCAATCTAACTTCGCCTCCTTCCAGTCTGCACCTGTCCTTTTCTCGAATACCGTCATTGTCCCTCAGTTCCTTGTCTAGTTCCAGGCGAACACCGGTTTCCTCGGTCAAATCTGGTGGTCGTCTCACGGTATTGGTTCCAATAGTTTGTCTAGCTCCGTTGGATCTATGGGTGAGAATGGCGATTGAAGGCCTCCCACGTATAGCCCTAAGCCAGGCATAAGATCCTGGCCTACGATCGCGTCGATAGCCGGTGGTAGATTCATTAGCTCGAAAGACTGTTCTGTGAGCTCTAGGCCATATCGTACTGGAGTTTGTACGGTTGAGCCTATTCGCCGTGTACGAAGACTACGATCAGCTAGGTATATATAGGATCCCTCCGGAGCCGACTTAATTTGCAATCCCCAATCGTGTGCGGATGTCAAAATCAATGCAACTTCTGTTTGCCCCAGAATCCACTAACGCCCTGCATGTCTTACCGTTGATCAGGATGGATATGAATACTCGATTGTCCATTGAAAGTAATGGATCTTTGATCGATAGTATCACAGGTGTGCTAGACGGGAAAACTAAAGTTGCATCTACATCCGACACCCTTACGTCCTATTCCTGATCGCTGCCTATGGTTTCCCACGTTGCATCCTCTTCTTCTCACCTCACCCTGTTCGATTTCGTCTGGGTGTGCCAGTATGGAAGCAATGTGTGTGTCTGTAGGCGTGGTCTCCTCCTGCTCCGTTTGCTGGTCGTCCGAGTCTGTTAGAGCCGTAATGGTGTTGACCGCGGGCAAACTCTTATCGAAGGATACGCCTTGCTTAAATCCTCGGCCCGAGCTGGATGTGAATCCAACCCTTTTGTTCGACTGGTAGTGCTTGCAGGATGATATATGCCTGAAACTGGGTGGGGCACCCGCTCTGCACGCGTAACACGTGGTGGTCGTAGACGTGCTTGTGCGTTGTGTGCTGCCTCCTCCTGTATTCGTATTCAAATTACGATCTCGTTGTTGGGCTGGAAACTGTCTACGCCTATCCCCCACATTCATCTGTGTCCGTACCCGTTGTCTGAGGATGGCATCGGTTTCTTGTATGTCTGGATTTAAAATGCGGAGAAGGTCTTCAGTCTCCAGGTGGTCCCAACCTATGTGGTGTTGTAGCGTGCGTTCATACGTCATATTACCTGTCAGGTCCTCGAGGGCCTGTATGAGGCAGTGATTAAGCAACCGCTTAGGAAAGTCCTTGCCCTTATCTGCTCGCTCCCAGGATCTCTTGTGAACTTCCACAATCTTGTTCAAATGTTCCCTGGCTGACTCTACACCCTTGGTGCGGGGATTACCCTTCGCCAACTTCTTAAAGGTAGGGTCTACGGTGGCCTTGCTCTCATGTTGACAGATTTGGTCTATGACCTGTTCCGCCGGATATACCCTCAGCTGATTATGGTTGTCACGGAGATAGTCAATTGTGGCCTTTGCTGCCTTAAAATGTACGAGTACCTTATAGAACCAACGTACCATCCACGACTCATCTAGTCCTGAGACATGGGCGTTCTTCAGTGCCTCTTCCAGCGCCCCTCGTTTGTCTCTATCGGCTGTGCTGCTTAATTGATAACGGTCTAAAGGCCAATCGGGCCATGTCCGTGGCTCCGGAGCTCTGTTCTTCCTGATAGCTTCCGATTGAGTATTCAACGCTCCTTTCAGTGTATCGATCGTGGACGTTAGTAATGTACATCTTGGGACATCGTAGTTTCCCTGTGCTCGACAAAGTTCATCCACAAAGAAAGATATATTCCCTTCGAGGCGTTGACACATGGCTCGGCGATGCTCGTTCCACTGCGCTGGTGTCATGATCGGCTCTCTCGCCTGTTCGTCTTTGTGCGGTCGTTTTCTGCTGCCATGAACATTACCGTCGTCGACATCACTAGACTTGCGCTTACCGTCGTCGACGTCACTATACTTTGCGCTTATCGTCCTCAACGTAACTAGCCTTGCGCATATCCTGTATCGATCGCGCGAAGTCTCGGTGCTGTCCGCTGAGTTCTCATCGTCTACGTAGTTGTTCTCGCTCGGCTTCCCTACGATAATCCCCATGTGGGTCGCTCAAATATTGCTCTAGCTGTCGGCCCCTGATTTCGTCAGAGTTTTGCTGACGAGTGCCCGTGACCCACCCTGACATATTGCTATGCCGTTGGACTTGTCGCTCATCCCCGTTGCCTGCGAGGGAATCCTGACTTGCACTGGTAAAACTCCCCGATCGAGTTCGCTTTCGAATGAAATCTCGTTCAGGTGCTCGGTGAAAAGGCTGCCATGAATGCGGTCTATCACCCGCTGAATGAATGCCTGAAGTACCTCGGACATTGGCTACCCTGTGTCGCTCAGCTGCTGGTTCAGCAGACTTTGAACGACTAGTATGCCTAATCACAAATTGCACCTCACTGTCTTCTGGATCTGCTCTCCCTCTTGCCGATAAGCGAGACCCGTGCCCCAACTGATGTCGCCTGCTTGCTGCCTGGCCCACGTCTTGGTCTGTCTGTTCATATCGCGGTTGTTCATCTCTTCGACGCGATGCTACTGTCTGGCGCGAAGAAGCTGTGCCTCCTTGGCGGGTCTGCTCGAAATCTAACAAAGATCTCTGGGTTGCTTTGCCGTCGCGACGAGTGCGTCGAGGACTACGGGGTGCTGGACGCATAGGCATTTTGATGTTAAGACTTCGATGTATGGCTTTGTGTTGTTGATGAATAGTTGGTCCAGATTGAAGGAGTGTCGGCTATTATATAATAGTTGACTTCAGCCATTTGTGTTACACACTTTCTTCCGCCGTTCTCCTCTCGTGATACCAAAATAGCTAATTATCATTGAATCATGTTGATGTCTACAAGGTCTGCTTGCGAGTCCCCGAAAACTCGTTGCGCTCGAATACACCTTGCTCCTTAATGATTGCTAATCATTCTGTTTGGGTTGGTTTTTTTAATGAGTACTCGTTTTGCTCTCCTTTGCTCTGCCTATAGGAGTAATCAAGAGTTGCTGATAGACTCGAAGCGTGTTCAATGATCAACCGCCTGTCGTGTTCTAGCGTTCTGAATGCTCCTTTAATCCAACCTTCGGACCACTCTACTCCAGCATCAATCAAACCCGAGGCCTGCAACCAGGAAGTTCAGGTCGAGGTTCCCAAGAATATCCTTGAAGCCCAAGGTAGTTACATCGGTTATGAAGTTGAAACCCCAAAAACATATTCCCTATTCAAACCAACTTGAGTGTACTTGCACGATGCCTGATAAGTGCCGTCTACTCTTGCATGTACTATTTCTTCTGTTCCTTGCAAGAGTCCGCTGCATCTTGACGATTCGCCTTATACGTCGGTGTTAACGTTCTCGTTCTTCTTAGGTTTCATCAACAATCATACAACCGTACCAGGCTATGTTGGTCCTACGGCTGATTCACTTACATTGACTTCCTTTCTCTCTAGAATGGAAATTTAAGTATATATATATATATATATGTATATATATATACGAAAATGTATTCTGTCTTGTAACATCGGTAAATATGTTTTCTAGTTGTGTGTTGTTCGTGGGTTCGATAACCCCCGTGATATTTTTTCTTCTTCTATGCTTTCGTGACCATCGAAGTTCGCGCATGCAACGATGGCGAACATTCGACTCAGAGATATTTTCGAAAAATCGATCTTCTAACCATGCCAGTCTTTTCGTCTAGCCAATTGATTACCAAAACTTGCTCCCGTAGTTAATATTTGTGGAAAATACGAGTTGAAATCGCATTCTTTCTGTCTCAGTTTCTCCCAAACTGTGCCTAGCTCCTCTTCTGCATTGCTACCTGTCTCACGCGCTTAATTCACACGTTTCCATTCTACGTCGCCTGACACTGTCGATTCTACATTGCTACCTGCTTTTCTTGATCACCTCTATCTGCCCTTTGTCGTCGCTGTACTCGCCCACACCTATGAAAATCTGCCATATCGACCTTCTCTACGCCAAATTACGTTCTTCTATACCCCTAACTGCGATACTGCATCATGTTCGTGTTGTGTGGATTGACTAGGCCAGTCAAAACATTGTTCAAACGTCCTATGACTGCTAATTAGTCAGAGGGAGGCCTTGATTGTCAACGACGGCCTGAAAAGTCGCATTGGAATTGAAGTATCTGGATTTTCGGACCGAAGATGGATTAAAAAATCAAAAGAAAGAATGAATGGTTGTTGGGAAATGGTCGGATGACTAATTAATCTATAAAAATTTAGAAATAAAAAATGCTAAAAATTGCATATATTACTAATCACTCCAATTTGCTCTAGATTTAAAATAATTTTAAAAAATATAAAATATAAATATATATATATATATATATATATATATATATATATATATATATATATATATATATATATAGCAAATCACCAATATATGTAAATCACGCGTATCAAACCGAGCAAAACGGATATATATATATATTATATATATTTTTTTTTAAATAAAATTAGTACCATTCGACCGGATGGTCGGATAACTATATATATATATATATATATAGAAAAAAAAAGAAGAAGAAATAAAATGCTCATCAGCTAAATAAAATGGGCACCTGTTAATTTCTGCATATATTACTAATCACTCCAATTTGCTCTAGATTTATAATAATAATAAAATCTGCATGTAATATATATATATATATGAAATCACGCAAACGTATCAAACCGAGCAAAACGGAAGGTGGGGATTTCTTTTCACTTATCTGTGCTCGGAAGACTTTGCTCCTGTCGTAGTTTGCAAGCTCCTTTCGGCTATCCGGTTCTGAGGGAGATCAACTCCCCAGTGCTCGGAAGACTTTGCTCCTGTCGTACTTTACAAGCTCCTTTCAGCTACCCGGTTCTGAGGGAGATCAACTCCTGTAATTCGTCAATAAAATGAACTTCTCCGTCCACTATTATCCTCGAGATAAAATCGAATAATACACCTAAAGTAACTAGTCGTAAAAATGTAGTAAACACATCAAAATACGATACTAAAACCTACTGAGTCTCCCTGAGGCTCAGTGCGGTGTATTTATTCTTATATTTGATTGTCTACGTGGTCTACAAATAATTCACCTCGTGTGAATTAATTGTAAACTAATTCCAACTCCACACTGATAGTGGTTTAAGGGGACTTTTTACCACATATATATATATATGGTGTGTATACATAAGTATCTATACACATGCCTATATACATCTACATACATCTATATTAACAAAAAAATATATATACACCTAAAACACATGCATACCCATATACGTATACATATATATAAACCTATACACATCTGAATGTCCATATCGACGTATACAACAAATGAACGGATATATTATATATACACACACTTACATATATACAAATAGATATTGACCACATACATGTACACATACCCATATAGTGCACACTACATACATACATATATATATATATATATATATATATATATATATATATATATACATCTACATATGTACATACATAACTATATGCATATGTATGTACATATATATGTATGTATGAACACATGCACGTATATACTCTTAGTTTTTGTATTGCGCACGTATTCCCCCTACATGCCCCCAAGTTTGAACACCAACATGCCTCATCTATACATCATGTTTCCACGTACAATTATATATATTTATATGTCTTCTGCATATATATAAAAATACATACATTACAGTAGACGTATACATATATGCACATATGCATAATATATATATATATAGACACATATATATACACATCATATGTGTAAACATATACATACATTTACGCATATCCACATATATTCATTTACATGCATACACAGATATATATATATACAAGCAAATGCATAAAATTATGGGGCAATACATAATATATAATATATATATATATATATATATATATATATATATATATATACCTATATAAACATATAAATATATACATATATAACTATAATTATGCATAAAATATATATATATATATATATATATATATATATACAAGGTGCATTTGTCCAGTACTGTACATGTCTACATAAACCCTAAACGTAAAAACCCTCTCTACGTTTACGCATATACAAACGTTAACCGACATATGGCCGTTTATACATATATGTATACGAAATAATCTGATCTATTTCCTTCACACAAATTTGTGGTCAGAATACAAATACTTGTATTTATTTGATTATTTTTAGGTTTATTACAAGTTTTACAGTTTATCAGAATAATCTGATAAACTGGGTTTTAGGGTTTTGCTGGTTTTACAACACATGACTGATGACCATTTAAGAGTCAGTCATTTTAGGATTACTGTTTACAATTACTAATATATGAACAACGTCCCCCTCCCTCCATGAGGGGAAGAACGTTGAGATATAGTTACTCGACGATACTTACTACATTTTTTAACTATACTTTGGAAAGTTGTTAGTTTATTAATAATTGTGAAATAAGCTATCTTTATTTAAGCTGCTTTATAGAATTAAATTGAAATTTATTAATTTTTCTATAGAGAAACTACGAACAAAAAAGAAAGATCTTTGAATGTAACAGGAAAAGCAAGTTGGAGCAGTAAGTTGATGAGATCGCTAGAATCTACCGACGGAGGAGGTTGGTAGTGGTTCTACTAGCAATGACGCTAGTGCCACGATGCCGTCCTTACTGTCAAATGACATGACAGCGGCCCGGAAAAACACAGAGACCGGGCAAACAGCAGATACAACGGGGGCACCAGGCATTAGGATCTGAAGGAATCGATCGACGCTTTAGGCTAAGTAGATCTAGTATGGCTAGGCAAATAGAAAGGGTCAGGCTTTCTCAGCAAGTAGCTAATATTCCTAGAAAGCAACAAACATTGTCAAACAAAGACACTACAACTGAGCACGAGGAGCCATCGAAAGCATCGGAGGGGTTGACATCAGCAGAACAGGAGCGAAAATAAGAAGGTCCGGAAGGGCTCAGACAACGAACAAGATAAGTAACAATAATAACTAAGAGTAGCTCTAGTAGTGGTCGAGACTATAAGGTTAGAGATATAAATAGTAGGGCAGTAGTTACACACCACAGACCCTACTAAGGACACGTACAAACTAGAAGAAAAAAAGCTGGGTTAGTTAAGACAATTGCTGGAGGTAAAAAGAATTTCGTTAAAAACAGGAAAATAGAGTCAGGAGAGGTAGATTTTAAGGTGTTGAACAGAGAAATATTCAAGAGAAGATATAGGATAGTAGTGCCTAAGACAGGTAGGGCTAAAAGTGACGACGTTACAAACAATATAGACTCACACCAGGTCTAGACAAAAGCAGCTTATAGTAAAAGTGCAACAGCTTGGCAGAAAGTTCTTAGGGGTGGGAACAAGGGTAAACATACCACCTGCATATAGAGGTTTAGAACAAGTCGATTACAGTCAGCGAGGTGGTTCTCAGAAGAGCTAACATTCTATTTCAGTCGTTGCAAGATAAAAGCTCCAAACACACTCACAGAGAAGTGGTCTACCAGATAAGGGCCATAGTTGGCGACGAGAACCAAGAACAATACTAAGAAACATCTGTCTTAGGGACTTCAGGCGACGACGGACGTACGAGGGCATTATTAAGTTGAGTCTAGTTGCATGAGAGAGGGATCGACAGAGCCAGGAAGGCCTATATGGAGCCATCATGGGTTGTTTACCACAATGGCACATGTATGGAAGAATAAATCAGCGACATAAGGGGGGAGCAACACAAAGAGCTGAAGAGCCTTCTCAGGAGCAAGAAGAGTTCACTGAAGAGGCGGTATGTGGCTCCACCAGAAGGATGGAGAAGCACATAGAAATGGTGTATATTGATATTCAGACGAGGCTAGTTCATAAGCACACAACATTCTCCATTGACTAAAGATATGAGCAGTCCTTCATGGCCAAAGTCGTAGACAGCAACTCTTGAACCCTGAGCGTCGAGAGGAGGATGATATAGACCGGAGAGGAACTAAACGCCGTCAACATCCAACGAATCATTCCCCGCAACGGTCAGCACAGGGGGCGGAGGGATACTCAGGATGACGAGGTCCATAACCAGGGAGCAAACTTCGATCGACAGATACCAACAGCAAACAAGGGGCGAACCTGCACAATCTGACGAGGATGTCATATTCGAGGACGAGACCAGGGGAGACCGACCTGCGTGCGAACAGGGTCAGTCCATTATTGATGACCATGCTGCCAGTAACGGACTGTCTCCTCGTTCGTCTTCGGATACCCCAGACGCCTCATCCTCTGTTAATGGGCAACCACGCCTCCCACCTAACAAGCGGAGGCGTTATCGCCGTCGCACCAACAACAAGGAAACGGCACGCGGGAGCTGCGGTCAATCACTCAAAAACTCACCGAGCTGATGACACAACAACAATCTCTGTTGAAAAATACGAACAAATAGGTTACAGCGCATAAACGCTTCAGAGCGCCCTACTACCTTGCCGCTCTCCAGAGTCCTTCTACTACGTTCACACAGAACGGGTACAGGCAGTACCAGAGAGATAGGAAGAATAACCCCACCCTTCGAATTCAAGGCTGTGAGCGTCCACATTGGACTTGGATACAAATCACCAGGGTCAGAGGGGCAACCCAACTGAGGAGGAAGAGATACTCTGTCATCCAGGGAGAACACACCAACTTTCCAGGAGTTCGCACATGAACAAGTGTTAGCCAGACAGAACCCTCAAGGTAAGGAGGCGGTGAAGAATAGACAGGACCGATTGAGTACGAACCTGCACCAAACAGTTATTCAGAACGTCAGTCCGGCGAGAGTAAGAAGCGCCCAGTGAATATGTACAGACACAACGAACGACAAGAGAAGGGAGACAACAGTGCCTACGCCCCTCCTACACCGGCTAGTATCGAGAAAAGGCGACAGGCGCTACACGCACGGATACTACATTTAAGTGACGAGCTATGCCAAGCAATCGAGGAGAATAACACGGCTCGAGCTGAAGCTCTTCGGGGCGTGATTGAGACACTTCGAGCTACATTAGAGTCCCGACCGGTAGAGAAGCGTCCCGTACCTTCACCACGTACGTGGCCTGATTGGCCGTCGAACAGATACTACCTACATGATATCATGGAACGGGACACAAGAGGGGCTCTCTCGAGGCGTTCAAGAACGCACAAATCGCAGGGCTGGACGAGAGTTGGAACCTTACATGGTTTCATAAGGTGCTATCTTACTTCAAGGCGGAGAAGTCAACACTGGACTACATCCGCGACAACTCTGAACGGTTGAAGACATGCACACCTCAACTACAGATCGAACAGATCTGTTCGCACGAAACACAAGCCACTGTCGATCCCGCGTTTCGCAAGTTAGCCAAGGGCCAAAGTCGGAACATGCACACTCCTCTTATGGAACAAATGACACAGCTCATGGAGAACCACAGGAGGGCACGTGAACGGTGCCAGACAGATGCCGACTTCCAACAGAATTTAGTGAACCACTGCATTGTACAACTGTTAGAAGAAGCTCTCAACGGCCGTACGTATGAACGTACTCTACAGTTGCATCCCAAATGGCAACTGATGGAGACACACGAGCTTATACAGCTGTTGAGCCCTGACATTCAGGATGCACAGCAACGTACGACAGCACGTTTCCAGGGTCGCAACAAACGCGAGGGCCGACGACCAATGGAAGTCGCGACCACACCAATAGCCGCCCCAACCTACACACGAGTAGACGACAAACGCAGAATTGGACTCAACGGCCCCAACCTACGGTACCAACGACTTGTGCGGGGTGCCAGGCACAGGCGCCACCAGGTGGTAGGCACATCCCACGGTGTCATCATTTCAGGGCGTCGCAAGCGGGGAGCGCAGAGGGTCGGGCAAGGCTATACGACAACAACCGTCCTTTGAGGGACGTACAATCGGTACACAGACCGTCCACAACGTCAACCGCAGGACAGGGGCAGAATACATCCCAGACTAGAGACGTAGTCACAATACGTCCGACGCCTCAAGTACAGGTGAATGCGATTACACAGGACGAAGAGTTGGCTCCACCATCGGAAGCTACAGAGGTTCATATCAACACGATTCTTCACGAAGACTTCGAGCACATGACGACAACACCAAACCACACCTATGAGACGTGAGAGTCGGTAGCCGATCATGCATGAGAGGTGAGGGTGTCTGAGTCGGATAGGAGCTTCATATTTGTTACCACGATTGGAGCAGTGATGGCAATACAAGACCCATTACTGACGTCAGACAACCGATTCTATATTCAAGTACAAATCAACGGACGTACGTTCAAAGCCTTGATAGACACGAGAGCAAATAGAAGTTGTATCTCACAGACATCCGCAAACCTCCTTGGCCGACCAATAACTCCGGCACCACTTGGGTCATTTATATATTTAGCTGACAAGGCGGTGCGAACTCCTCGACTGGGGACGACGGAAGTGGTACCTATAAGGTACGGTACCAGAATTATCGACGGTTCATTAGAATTGATGAACTTGCCGACGGGTATAGATGTCATAGTGGGGCAAGATATGTTGAAAGGCTTGGGCCTATACATAGGCGGTATCCGATCGCCACTTGCACCAATAGACCCCACAGAACTAGATGAGCTCCTCGAACCCACACCACGCCGGAAAGCACCTAACACAACGGAATCCGTCGATGTACGCCAACGGTTGGCACAAGATTTGGAGAAGTGAATGCAAAGATTGCCGACAACGCGCGCTGTCATCTGGAAGGGAGTGAGGTTGCCATCCCAGTAACCCATGAACAAGCGTTGCAGATGCGGAGATCGACGCGTAACTTCGTATCCGATCGATGTCTCCCCTATGTAGATGAACAAGTGAAGAAGTGGTTGACGGATTTGGTGATTACGAAACGAACGACACCAACGACTGTTAATCTTCCTCTACTTGCGGTACCGGCATTCGATGCGGAAGGCAACGTCAAGAAGTCATGATCTTTAACGCGCTTATTCCTGGTGAAAGTATCGGCACACGGCATTGACATTGACTACATGAAAATCGGCAGGCCACAGGCTGATCGACTGGCCCACACCACTACGGTACAAAACGATCATAGCCTCGGCGTTGGTCTTTAGCAAAGTTACCTCCACGAACATCTACTTGAATTTCGCAAACACGGTTGCACCCTTAGCGGTGCAGAATTTTACAAACTCAAACCAAAGAGCTGATAGGTGATCGTTGAGAGAATAGCCTCGAGAACATCTGCCTAATTTCGCGAACATGCACAGGCGTGGCAGGCAATGAAGGACGCAGTGGTGAATGCTGTGGCGTTACACTTTCCGGTCGACGGCATTCCTTTGAACTTGGAAACCGACGCTAGCGATTACGGTTTAGGGGAGCGCTATTCCAATGGGTCGACGGTAAGAAACATTACTTATTGTTCTTTAGTAAGACTCTGAACCGTGCGCAACAGAACTACGCCACACCTATGAAGGAGTTACTGGCATTTTGTTATGGTCTGACACATTTCAGGGGAATACTTGGATGGGCAACGGTTTGCGGTCTTCACGGACCACAAGGCCCTTGTGTATATGAACACACAGCTCAAGCTTAATCCGATGCTTCAGAGATGGTATCATATCATCGCGCCATTCAACTTCAACATATCGCATATACCAGGAGAGTCAAATGTGCTCCCGGACATGTTAAGTAGAGTACACGAGGGGACAGCGGAACAGGACGAACTCGAAATAATGTATACAGTTATTCCTAGTTACTTTGAACAAGCGCAACAACACTTCGGACCGAATGACATAGATGTATTTGCGGACCCAACCAACGCTCAGCTTCCTCGGTTCTGGACAAAGGATGATGGGGAAGGAGCGTTTGCCTACGACTGGTCGATAGTCGATGGATGGATGGATGAACCCGTCTTGGGAACAGATACACAGGATGTTACGCAAGATACGAGCCGACGGCGCACGGGCCACAGTATGTCTACCATGGGTACCAAGAGCATCATGGTTCGACCTGTTCAAACAGTTATTGCAGACAGAACCGGTGCTGGTCCCCACGGACACCACACACGTTCCTCAAGTACGCTAAGTACGTCTGTGGGAAGACACCATGGGGTCATACCGTGTAGCACGTGGGGGACCCCAATGGATTCAAATTGAACCCACTGTTTTCACAGCGACTCTGGGTATGCAGAACCAAAACATACAAAATATGTCATGTGCTTAGACACAGCGCGAGAAATCTCAGTGGCAATGGCAGATGCAGAGGGTCAACCGGCGTTTGCACAATGGGTCGGAGGAAACAGCGTCGTACGCAACTCACGCAAGCGCAACACGAACAAGGACATCATGGGGCGGCGAACAGTCCAACAACTTCGTCAGAACGGTCACGTTTGGCCAGGGGCACTTGAGTAGCCACAGAGGTTAAGCGGCAATGTGGCACATGTTTGGGACAGGACACACTTCGTAAAGGTTTCCACCCGATGATTAGCATCGATGCACGCTACCCGTGGGACCATATTCAAGTGGACTACATCCCGATGCCACTGGAGTCCAGACGCAAGAACAATTATATTCTTCACGTCTTGGACATCGCCACAGGCTATTCTATCCTTCGAGCCACACCGGACAAGACAAAGGAAACCACGACACAGACACTCATAGAGATTTTTGGCGAACATGGCTTCCCATGTAAAATCCAAACAGACATGGGGAAGGAGTTCACCAACAAGATAGTGGAGCTTCTGGTCCAAGAAGTGGGGATGATACATAAGGTGTCTCCACCATATCGACCCCAAGTGCTGGGCGCGGCAGAACGACGTCACAAGGAGATTACACGTTCTATTCGACAATGCTGTGAGGCGGTTCCCTTCGATGGGACGAACGCCTTCCGTTTACGATGCTATACCAGAACCTTCGGATATTCCGCCGCCATAAGAGTGCACCGTTTAGCGTGTACTTTGGCCGCCGCCATGTTCCGTTCGCCGATTTCACGGACGAGTTACCGGATTCCCAGCCGATGACGAATGACACCTGGGCAGAACGATTAGACCAGTTACAGGACCCTATATTGCCGACCATCCACCACATTACCAAGAAGTATACAGGCAAGCTTACGACGACATTTGACCGCCTGCATGCTCACGACTTGGTATGTTTCGACGAAGGAGATGTGGTCATGGTACGATCAGAAGGCCGAACAACGAAGGCTATGCGGCCATTGTTTGGTCCATATGTAGTCAAAGCTAGACACGGCCAACGCTACGAGTTAGCGAACAAAGATGGTTCCGCCACACCAGAATTCAAGAACAAACCGGTACGGGTGGAACTCCTCCGTTTAGTGCATAGACGCACAGACCCACCAATTAACGAAGACTTATGGACCGAAGGAGGGGTTGAGTTTCGCCATATTATCACACACCGTACGAATGATGAGACGGGGAAGTTGGAATACCTGGTGAGATGGCGAGAAGGCGAACCAACGTGGGAAACAGCAGAAGCTTTTGATGATGCCAACGATATCGCGGCCTACCACAAAGCTTCGCAGACACGGACACGTAAGCGCCAACGTGCACAGCTCTAATACTTTATCTTCAATATAACTTTGTTCTCGGATATCGAGCTCAAGCTCTGGAGCATAAACCAGCAACTCTAGCCACTCCGAGCTAGAGAGTATAAACCAGCCACTCGAGCTCGCGTTTTGAAACAGCGGGTTAATGAGTTTGCACGGTTTCTGCCACTGAACAGTTTTTCTCCGACAAAAAAGTAGCAGCGTTATATATTAAACCAGCCACTTGCAAAACTCCTATATGCTGACACAGATAAACAGTAGCTTCAAGAAACACAAACACAACCGGTCGCTCGAGACGTATGGTTTGCATCGGGTCCTCTAGCTCTCTGAGGTAAAATGCCAAAGCACAATGCTCACAGCTCTCTGAGGATAAATGCCAGCACAATGCTCTAGCTCTCGAGGATAAAATGCCAGCACAATGCTCTAGCTCTCGAGGATAAATGCCAGCACAATGCTCTAGCTCTCGAGGATAATGCCAGCACAATGCTCTAGCTCTCGAGGATAAATGCCAGCACAATGCTCTAGCCTCGAGGATAATGCCAGCACATAAGGTACTATGTTATTCTTATCATCTCTGAAACTGGCACACTGCTTTTGTTCAGTACTTCAGTTTGGGGGGTTGTAATGTCAGAATACAAGTACTTAGATTTATTTGATTATTTTAGGTTTATTATACAAGTTTTACAGTTTACCAGAATAATCTGATAAACTGGGTTTCAGGGTTTTGCTGGTTTTACAGCATATGACTAATGACTCATTTAAGAGTCAGTCATTTTAGGATTACTGTTTATAATTTACTAATAAATGAACAACGTCCCCTCCCCTGAGGAGGGAGAACGTTGAGATACAGTTATCTCGCGTATACTTACTACAACAGACCCACCAATTAACGAAGACTTATGGACCGAAGGAGGGGTTGAGTTTGCCATATTATCACACACCGTACGAATGATGAGACGGGGAAGTTGGAATACCTGGCGAGATGGCGAGAAGGCAAACCAACGTTGGAAACAGCAGAAGCTTTTGATGATGGCAACATTATCGCGGCCTACCACAAAGCTTCGCAGACACGGACACGTGAGCGCCAACGTGAACAGTTCTACTACTTCACTACTTTATCTTCAATATAACTTTGTTCTCGGATATAGATCTCAAGCTCTGGAGCATAAACCAGCAACTCTAGCTCCTGAGTATAAACCAGCAACTCTAGCTCCTGAGTATAAACCAGCCACTCGAGCTCTTGAGTATAAAAAAGCAGCGACTCTAGCTCCCGAGTATAAAAACCAAACACTGAGAGCTCGCGAAAATAAACGGTTAGCACTCGAGCTTGCTAGGAAAAATCGTCAGCGGCTCAAGCTCGCGAGGGTTAAATGAGCCACTCTAGATTCGGAGTATAACACAGCGAAATCAATCAAACAACTCCTTGGGCTTTGTTTTGAAACAGCGGGTTAATGGTTTGCACGGTTTCTGCCACTGGCAGTTTTCTCCGACAAAGGTACAGTCATATATTGTACTTGCAAAACTCCCATATGCTGACACAGATAAACAGTAGCTTCAAAGAATTCAAACACAACCGGTCGCTCGAGACGTACACATCGGGTCCTCTAGCTCTTTGAGGTAAAATGCCAGCACAATGCTCTAGCTCTTTGAGGATAAATGCCAGCACAATTATTTATCTCTCGAGGATAAATGCCAGCACAATGCTCTAGCTCTCGAGGATAATGCCAGCACATAAGGTACTACGTTATTATTATCATCTCTGAAACTGGCACACCAAGCTTTGTTCAGTGCTTCAGTTTGGGGAGGTTGTGGTCAGAAATACAAAGCACTTATATTTATTTTATTTTAGGTTTATTACAAGTTTTACAGCTTACAGAATAATCTCGATAAACTGGGTTTCAGGGTTTTGCTGGTTTTACAACACATGACTGATGACTCATTAAAAAAGTCAGTCATTTTAGGATTACTGTTTACAATTACTAAGAATGAACAACGTCCCCTCTGAGGAGGAGAACGTTGAGATATAGTTACTGACGTGTACTTACTACAACAGACCCACCAATTAACCAAAGACTTATGGACCGAAGCGAGGGTTGAGTTTCTTAATTGCTGACTGGTGTACCAAAATCTATCGTCTGCTCGTCACATGAGATGTCATTTGAGAATGTCGCATCTGGTCATACCCAATGAGTATATCGCACAACTCATGGGAATGCTCATCTACGACATAGAAAGATGGCCCTAGGGGTGGAGCGTTTGCACATTGTTGGAAAGATATAGACGAATGGATGAACCCACCATGGAGATTAATCCATAGAATGTTGCGCAAGATACGATCAGAGAGGGCCACAGCTACGGTGTGTCTACCGTGGGCGCCCACATGAGCCTTGGTTCCAGTTATTCAAGTTGCTTCTACAAAGAGACCCAGTATTAGTTCCAAGGACAGCCCACTCCTTCCTCAAATACGGAAAGTATGCGACTGGCAAGACACCATGGGGTCACACAGTCATTGCCAGAGTAGGCCCACGCAATGGTTACAGCCTTCCAGCGACGTTTTCAGCACGATTGGGATATGCAGAACCGTCCTCAGTATCGAAAGTCACCCCATTAGATACGTCTCGGCTAGTATCGATCGCTACCTCGGAAGTAGCCATGACGGATTCTCCAGATGAGGAAGAGATAAGCCGTCGCACACAGCTCACCTTGTGTCAGCATGAGATTGGGCATCATAGAGCAGAAGATACAGTTGCTCAACTACAGCAGAACGGGACATTTGTGGCCTAACGCTCTGGAACTTGCACAAACAGTTAGGAGAAACTGTCGCACATGTCTAGGACAGAGGTGTTACGAAAGGATTTCACCCGATGATTAATATAACGGCAAAGTATCCGTGGGATCATATTCAAGTCGACATGATTCCAATGCCACTAGTTTCAGCAGCAGGAAATCGATATATATTGCACGTCTTGGATATAGCAAACGGGTACTCGATATTGAGAACAACAGCCACAAAGTCAGCAGAAGTGGTGACATCGAAACATATGGAGGTGTTTGGGAACATGGTTTCCCCAGGAAAATTCAATCAGACGAGGAGGCGAGTTTCGAACAAGATTGTTAAATTAATAACTCAAGAAGTTGGAGTGATGCATGCGAAGTCGCCACCATATCGTCCTCAGGTTCTGGGAGCAGCGGAGAGAAGACACAGAGACATACACGAAGGAGTTCGCAAGCTATGTGAATCTTTGCCTACGGCATGGGATGTCCGACTACCACTTATTATGCTGTGCCAGAACCTCCGAATATCTCGGCGACACAAGACAGCACCATTCAGTGCTTACTTCGGTCGCCGTCATGTTCCGTTTGCTGATTTCACGGATGACCTTCTGGGGAATCAGCCGGTCACCAATGAGGTTTGGGCACACCGGCTGGATCGTTTGCACGACACTATCTTGCCGACGCTTTACAAGGTCACGCAGAAATACGCAGACACACTATCCAGGCAGTTTGACCGCCTCCATGCTTACGATTTTATCGCCTTTCAACCAGGGGATGTGGTAATGGTACGGTCCGAAGGTCGCACAACCAAAGCAATGCGACCAATGTTTGGACCATACGTTGTCAAAGCCAGACAGGGACAAGGATATGAACTGACACACAAGGATGGTTCACTTCCAGCTACTTTCAAAGGTAAACCAGTTAGAGTGGAACTTTGCGACTAGTCCATAGAGCCACCGAAAAGCCTTTAGAAGATCATATGTGGCAGGATGGTTCCTCGTTCCGTTACATCATTCGACATAGACAGAATGATTTCACAGGGAATACAGAATGCCAGGTTCGCTGGCGGGATGGTGATCAACTCAGGAGTCAGCCGAAGCTTTTGACGATCCGAATGACATCGCGGCATACCACAAAGCCGAGCAAACTCGGCAGAAGAAGAAAAGCGGCACAACAACAATAATTCCAACGTTACGTTGATGAATACTAGATGTCTATCACTACTTCCCGGATCGGAGTTTTGTCTCTCCTCGTGATTTCACCACGGTGTATAGGCGAACGATTCCACAACTCGAGCTTATAGGCGAGTACTTATGGGGGGTGAAATCTCCAGCGGATACCCTAGCTTATGGGGGTGAAAACATACCAGCGGATACCTAGCCTTTTGGGAGTGTAAATATGCCAGCACAGCCGGGATGGTTCAAAAGACCAGTTTTCAAGGCTTTGAACTTACTCAGCAGAAGGATTTCACTGGTTTTATATATATATATATATGCTATATATATATATATATATATATATATATATATATATACTGTTTAATTACACTTAGTTTTTATATGTTTAAAGAATTTTCAATAGTTTAAGAGGTCATTTTATTTTTTGAAGCTCTTCAATCACTGGTGACGCTTGAGCTTGAGGGGAGTGTGGTAAAAGTCCCCTTAAACCACTATCAGTGTGGAGTTAGAATTAATTTACAAGATGAAAATTCACACGAGGTGGAGTGTTGTAGACCACGTAGACAATCAAATATAAGAATAAATACACCACTTACTGGGCCTCAGGGGAGACTCAGTA
>LUCW03001446.1:95000-113793 GCA_001586965.3 Sphaeroforma sirkka | reverse complement strand
TAATCAAGAGTTGCTGATAGACTCCGAAGCGTGTTCAGTTCGATCAACCGCCTGTCGTGTTCTAGCGTTCTGAATGCTCCTTTAATCCAACCTTCGGACCCTCTACTCAACATCAATCAAATCCTTGAGGCCTGCAGCCAGGAAGTTCAGGTCGAGGTTCCCAAGAATCAACCTTGAAGCCCAAGGTAGTTACATCGGTTATGAAGTTGGAAACCCCAAAAACATATTCCTTATTCAAACCAACTTGTGTACTTGCACGATGCCTGATAAGTGCCGTCTACTCTTAGCATGTACTATTTCTTCTGTTCCTTGCAAAAGAGTCCGCTGCATCTTGACGATTCGCCTTATACGTCGGTGTTAACGTTCTCGTTCTTCTTAGGTTTCATCAACAATCATACAACCGTACTAGGCTATGTTGGTCCTACATTTGATTCACTTACATTGACTTCCTTTCTCTCTAGAATGGAAATTTAAGTATATATATATATATATATGTATATATATATACGAAAATGTATTCTGTCTTGTAACATCGGTAAAATATGTTTTCTGGTTGTGTATTGTTGTTCGTTGGGTTCGATAACCCCGTGATATTTTTTTTTCTTCTATGCTTTCGTGACCATCGAAGTTCGCGCATGCAACGATGGCGAACATTCGACTCAGAGATATTTTCGAAAAATCGATCTTCTAACCATGCCAGTCTTTTCGTCTAGCCAATTGATTACCAAAACTTGCTCCCGTAGTTAATATTTGTGGAAAATACGAGTTGAAATCGCATTCTTTCTGTCTCAGTTTCTCCCAAACTGTGCCTAAGCTCCTCTTCTGCATTGCTACCTGTCTCACGCGCTTAATTCACATTGTTTCCATTCTACGTCGCCTGACACTGTCGATTCTACATTGCTACCTGCTTTTCTTGATCACCTCTATCTGCCCTTTGTCGTCGCTGTACTCGCCCACACCTATGAAAATCTGCCATATCGACCTTCTCTACGCCAAATTACGTTCTTCTATACCCCTAACTGCGATACTGCATCATGTTCGTGTTGTGTGGACTGACTAGGCCAGTCAAAACATTGTTCAAACGTCCTATGACTGCTAATTAGTCAGAGGGAGGCCTTGATTGTCAACGACGGCCTGAAAAGTCGCATTGGAATTGAAGTATCTGGATTTTCGGACCGAAGATGGATTAAAAAATCAAAAGAAGAAGAATGAATGGTTGTTGGGAAATGGTCGGATGACTAATTAATCTGTAAAAATTTAGAAATAAAAATGCTAAAAATTGCATATATTACTAATCACTCCAATTTGCTCTAGATTTAAAATAATTTTAAAAATATGCATAAAATATAAATATATATATATATATATATATATATATATATATATATATATATATATATATATATATATATATATATGTAAATCACGCAAGCGTATCAAACCGAGCAAAACGGATATATATATAATTATATATATTTTTTTTAAAATAAAATTAGTACCATTCGACCGGATGGTCAGGATAACTATATATATATATATATATATATAGAAAAAAAGAAGAAGAAATAAAATGCTCATCAGCTAAATAAAATGGGCACCTGTTAATTTCTGCATATATTACTAATCACTCCAATTTGCTCTAGATTTATAATAATAATAAAATCTGCATAATGTATATATATATATATATATGAAATCACGCAAACGTATCAAACCGAGCAAAACGGAAGGTGGGGATTTCTTTCACTTATCTGTGCTCGGAAGACTTTGCTCCTGTCGTAGTTTGCAAGCTCCTTTCGGCTATCCGGTTCTGAGGGAGATCAACTCCCCAGTGCGCGGAAGACTTTGCTCCTGTCGTACTTTACAAGCTCCTTTCAGCTACCCGGTTCTGAGGGAGATCAACTCCTGTAATTCGTCAATAAAATGAACTTCTCCGTCCACTATTATCCTCGAGATAAAATCGAATAATACACCTAAAGTAACTAGTCGTAAAATGTAGTAAACACATCAAAATACGATACTAAAACCTACTGAGTCTCCCTGAGGCTCAGTGCGGTGTATTTTATTCTTATATTTGATTGTCTACGTGGTCTACAAAAATAATTCACCTCGTGTGAATTAATTGTAAACTAATTCCAACTCCACACTGATAGTGGTTTAAGGGGACTTTTACCACATATATATATATGTGTGTGTATACATAAGTATCTATGCACATGCCCCATATACATCTACATGTCTATATTAACAAAAAAATATATATACACCTAAACACACTGTACCCATATACGTATGCATATATATAAGCCCTATACACATCTGAATATGTCCATATCGACGTATACAAATAAACGGATATAGATATATAGACATACACTTACATATATACAAATATAGAAATACATGTACACATGCCCATATGCGCAACTACATACATACATACATATATATATATGCCATATATATATATAATATATAATATGCGTCACATCTACATATGTACATACATAACTGTAAGTGCATATGTGTGTACATATATTATGTATATGAACACATACACGTATATACTTGTTTTTTGTACGCATGTATTCCCCCTACATACCCTAAGTTGAACACCAACATAATCATCTATATCATGTTTCCATGTACAAGTTATATATATTTATATAATGTCTGCATATATATAAAATGCATACATACAGTGGACATGTAATACATATGTGCATATATATAATACATATGGACATATATATACGTATCTGTATATGTAAAATATATATATGCATACGTTGCGCGTATCCACATATGTTCGTTTACATTGCATACACGGATATATATGCACAAGCAGATACATAAATACACAAATATATAAAACGCATGTATATAATATGCACATATGTATATAATATATGTATAATATATATTATATAAACATATAACATATAATTATAATATAAAATAATTATGCATATATATATATATAATATATATATATATATATATATACAATTGCATTTGTCCAGTGCTGTACATGTCTTACATAAACCCTAAACGTAAAAATGCCTCTCTACGTTTACGCATATACAAACGTTAACCGACATATGGCCGTTTATACATATGTATACGAAATAATCTGATCTATTTCCTTTCACAAATTTGTGGTCAGAATACAAATACTTGTATTTATTTGATTATTTTTAGGTTTTATTACAAGTTTTTACAGTTTATCAGAATAATCTGATAAACTGGGTTTTAGGGTTTTGCTGGTTTTACAACACATGACCGATGATGACCATTTAAGAGTCAGTCATTTTTTCCCAGGATTACTGTTTACAATTACTAATATATGAACAACGTCCCCCCCTCCATGAGGGGGGGAAGAACGTTGAGATATAGTTACTCGACGTGTACTTACTACATTTTTAACTATACTTTGGAAAGTTGTTAGTTTATTAATAATTGTGAAATAAGCTATCTTTATTTAAGCTGCTTTATAGAATTAAATTGAAATTTATTAATTTTTCTATAGAGAAACTACGAACAAAAAAGAAAGATCTTTGAATGTAACAGGAAAAGCAAGTTGGAGCAGTAAGTTGATGAGATCGCTAGAATCTACCGACGGAGGAGGTTGGTAGTGGTTCTACTAGCAATGACGCTAGTGCCACGATGCCGTCCTTACTGTCAAATGATGACAGCGGCCCGGAAAAAACACAGAGACCGGGCAAACAGCAGATACAACGGGCACCAGGCATTAGGATCTGAAGGAATCGATCGACGCTTTAGGCTAAGTAGATCTAGTATGGCTAGGCAAATAGAAAGGGTCAGGCTTTCTCAGCAAGTAGCTAATATTCCTAGAAAGCAACAAACATTGTCAAACAAAGACACTACAACTGAGCACGAGGAGCCATCGAAAGCATCGGAGGGGTTGACATCAGCAGAACAGGAGCGAAATAAGAAGGTCCGGAAGGGCTCAGACAACGAACAAGATAAGTAACAATAATAACTAAGAGTAGCTCTAGTAGTGGTCGAGACTATAAGGTTAGAGATATAAATAGTAGGGCAGTAGTTACACCATGACCCTACTAAGGACACGTACAAACTAGAAGAAAAAAGCTGGGTTAGTTAAGACAATTGCTGGAGGTAAAGAATTTCGTTAAAAACAGGAAAATAGAGTCAGGAGAGGTAGATTTTAAGGTGTTGAACAGAGAAATATTCAAGAGAAGATATAGGATAGTAGTGCCTAAGACAGGTAGGGCTAAAAGTGACGACGTTACAAACAATATAGACTCACACCAGGTCTAGACAAAAGCGAGCTATAGTAAATTTCTTTACAGCTTGGTAGAAAGCTTAGGGGTGGGAACAAGGGTAAACATACCACCTGCATATAGAGGTTTAGAACGAGTCGATTACAGTAAGCGAGTGGTTTCAGACGAGCTAACATTCTATTTCAGTCGTTGCAAGATACTAAAGCTCAACACACTCACAGAGAAGTGGTCTACCGAGATAAGGGCCATAGTTGGCGACGAGAACCAAGAACAATACTAAGAAACATCTGTCTTAGGGGACTTCAGGCGACGGGACGTACGAGGGCATTATTAAGTTGAGTCTAGTTGCATAGAGAGGGATCGACAGAGCCAGGAAGGCCTATATGGAGCCATCATGGGTTGTTTACCACAATGGCACATGTATGGAAGAATAAATCAGCGACATAAGGGGAGCAACACAAGAGCTGAAGAGCCTTCTCAGGAGCAAGAAGAGTTCACTGAAGAGGCAGGTGGCTCCACCAGAAGGATGGAGAAGCACATAAGATGGTACGGTGAACCCCGACGGGGGCTAAATCATAAGCGCACATAACATATGCATGGGCTAAAGATATGAGCAGGATTCATGGCCGCCGACAGCAACGCCTAACCCCTGAACGTCGAGAGGAGGATGATATAGACCGGAGAGGGACCAAGCGCCACCAACATCCAACGAATCATTCCCGCCAACGGTCTGAGACAGGGCGGAGGGATACTCAGGATGACGAGGTCCATAACCAGGGAGCAAACTTCGATCGACAGATACCTACGGCAACAAGGGGCGAACCTAGCTTTATAACGGAAGACGTAGCAGACAACGACGAGGCCAGGGGAGATTTCGACCTGCGCGCGAACAGGGAACAGTCCATTACTGATGACCATGCTGCCAGTAACGGACTGCCTCCCCGTTCGTCTTCGGGTATCCCAGACGCCTCATCCTCTGTTAATGGGCAACCACGCCTCCCACCTAACAAGCGGAGGCGTTATCGCCGTCGCACCAGCAACAAGGGTACGACGCGGGAGCTGCGGTCAACACAAAACCTCACCGAGCTCATGGCTCAACAACAATCGCTGTTGGACAAGTATGAACAAATATGGCAACGTACGGCTTCAGAGCGCCCTACTACCTTGTTGTCTCCACGCGTCCCATCTACTAGTTCACACAGACAGGGGCAGACAACACGAGATAGGAAGAATAACCCCACGTTTCGAATACTAGGTCATTCACAACCACATCATGGCCTTGGATACGAGTCACCGGAGTAGGAAGGGCAACCCTCTGAGGAGGAAGAGATACTGTCATCCAGGGAGGCAGCGCCATCATTCCAGGATGTTGTACGCGAGAAAATGTTGGCTGAACGGAACCCACACGGGCAGGAGGCACTCAAGACGAGACAAGACCAAATGAGTTCGACATATCGCCAACACCAACAACGTCAGTTATTCGAGAAGGAATCCGCTAGTGAGTACGGACGGACTCCTCGACGTACAGAGACCACGTTATGCACACCAACGATGAATGGGCAAGAACAATCTTTGAAACCAGCGGAGACAACGATGCCTACACCTCCTCCTACACCGGAGAGTATCGAGAAAAGCCGACAGGCGCTACACGCACGGATACTACATTTAAGTGACGAGTTATGCCAAGCAATCGAGGAGAACAACACGGCTTGAGCTGAAGCTCTTCGGAGCGTGATTGAGACACTTCGAGCTACATTAGAGTCCCGACCGGTAGAGAAGCGTCCCGTACCTTCACCACGTACGTGGCCTGATTGGCCGTCGAACAGATACTTCTCTCCTCGAGGCGTTCAAGAACGCACAAATCGCAGGGCTGGATGAGAGTTGGAACCTTACATGGTTTCACAAGGTACTATCTTACTTCAAGGCGGAGAAGTCAACACTGGACTACATCCGCGACAATTCTGAACGGTTGAAGACATGCACACCTCAACTACAGATCGAACAGATCTGCTCGCACGAAACACAAGCCACTGTCGATCCCGCGTTTCGCAAGTTAGCCAAGGGCCAAAGTCGGAACATGCACACTCCTCTTATGGAACAAATGACACAGCTCATGGAGAACCACAGGAGGGCACGTGAACGGTGCCAGACAGATGTCGACTTCCAACAGAATTTAGTGAACCACTGCATTGTACAACTGTTAATAAAAACTCTCAACGGCCGTACATATGAACGTACTCTACAGTTGCATCCCAAATGGCAACTGATGGAGACACACGAGCTTATACAGCTGTTGAGCCCTGACATTCAGGATGCACAGCTACGTACGACAGCACGTTTCCAGGGTCGCAACAAACGCGAGGGCCGTCACGATGACACCAATAGCCGCCCCAACCCACACATGAGTAGACGACAAACGCAGAATTGGACTCAACGGCCCCAACCTACGGTACCAACGACTTGTGCGGGGTGCCAGGCACAGGCGCCACCAGGTGGTAGGCACATCCCACGGTGTCATCATTTCAGGGCGTCGCAAGCGGGGAGCGCGGAGGGTCGGGCAAGGCTATACGACGACAACCGTCCTTTGAGGGACGTGCAATCGGTACACAGACCGTCCACAACGTCAACCGCAGGACAGGGGCAGAATACATCCCAGACTAGAGACGTAGTCACAATACGGCCGACGCCTCAAGTACAGGTGAATGCGATTACACTGGACGAAGAGTTGGCTCTACCATCGGAAGCTACAGAGGTTCATATCAATACGATTCTTCACGAAGACTTCGAGCACATGACGACAACACCAAACTACGCCTATGAGACGTGAGAGTCGGTAGCCGATCACGCATGAGAGGTGAGGCTGTCTGAGTCGTATAGGAGCTTCATATTTTTTACCACGATTGGAGCAGTGATGGCAATACAAGACCCATTACTGACGTCAGACAACCGATTCTATATTCAAGTACAAATCAACGGACGTACGTTCAAAGCCTTGATAGACACGAGAGCAAATAGAAGTTGTATCTCACAGACATCCGCAAACCTCCTTGGCCGACCAATAACTCCGGCACCACTTGGGTCATTTATATATTTAGCTGACAAGGCGGTGCGAACTCCTCGACTGGGGACGACGGAAGTGGTACCTATAAGGTACGGTACCAGAATTATCGACGGTTCATTAGAATTGATGAACTTGCCGACGGGTATAGATGTCATAGTGGGGCAAGATATGTTGAAAGGCTTGGGCCTATACATAGGCGGTATCCGATCGCCACTTGCACCAATAGACCCCACAGAACTAGATGAGCTCCTCGAACCCACACCACGCCGGAAAGCACCTAACACAACGGAATCCGTCGATGTACGCCAACGGTTGGCACAAGATTTAGAAGTGAATGCAAAGATTGCCGACAACGTGCGCTGTCATCTGGAAGGGAGTGAGGTTGCCATCCCAGTAACCCATGAACAAGCGTTGCAGATGCGGAGATCGACGCGTAACTTCGTATCCGATCGATGGCTCCCCTATGTAGATGAACAAGTGAAGAAGTGGTTGACGGATTTGGTGATTACGAAACGAACGACACCAACGACTGTTAATCTTCCTCTACTTGCGGTACCGGCATTCGATGCGGAAGGCAACGTCAAGAAGTCATGATCTTAGGGAAGAAAGTATCGGCACACGGCATTGACATTGACCATGAAAAGCAGGCCAAGCTGATCGACTGGCCCACACCACTACGGTACAAAGATATAGCCTCGGCGTTGGGTTTAGCAAATTACCTCCACGAACATCTGCCTAATTTCGCAAACACGGTTGCACCCTTGCGCGAATTTTACAAACTCAAACTAAAGAGTTGATAGGTGATCGTTGAGAGAAGAGACATGCACAGGCGTGGCAGGCAATGAAGGACGCAGTGGTGAATACTGTGGCGTTACACTTTCCGGTCGACGGCATTCCTTTGAACTTGGAAACCGACGCTAGCGATTACGGTTTGGGGGGAGCGCTATTCCAATGGGTCGACGGTAAGAAACATTACTTATTGTTCTTTAGTAAGACTCTGAACCGTGCGCAACAGAACTACGCCACACCTATGAAGGAGTTACTGGCATTTTGTTATGGTCTGACACATTTCAGGGAATACTTGGATGGGCAACGGTTTGCGGTCTTCACGGACCACAAGGCCCTTGTGTATATGAACACATAGCTCAAGCTTAATCCGATGCTTCAGAGATGGTATCATATCATCGTGCCATTCTACTTCAACATATCGCATATACCAGGAGAGACAAATGTGCTCCCGGACATGTTAAGTAGAGTACACGAGGGGACAGCGGAACAGGACGAACTCGAAATAATGTATACATTACCTTGAACAAGCGCAACAACACTTCGGACCGAATGACATAGATGTATTTGCGGACCCAACCAACGCTCAGCTTCCTCGGTTCTGGACAAAGGATGATGGGGAAGGAGCGTTTGCCTACGACTGGTCGATAGTCGATGGATGGATGGATGAACCCGTCTTGGGAACAGATACATAGGATGTTACGCAAGATACGAGCGGACGGCGCAAGGGCCACAGTATGTCTACCATGGGTACCAAGAGCATCATGGCTTGACCTATTCAAACAGTTATTGCAAACAGAACCGGTGCTGGTCCCACGGACACCACACACGTTCCTCAAGTACGCCAAGTACGTCTGTGGGAAAACACCTTGGGGATATACCGTGGTAGCACGTGTGGGACCCCCCAACGGATTCAAATTGAACCCACTGTTTTCACAGCGTCTCGGGTATGCAGAACCAAAACATACAAAATATGTCATGTGCTTAGACACAGCGCGAGAAATCTCAGTGACAATGCGCAACACGAACAAGGACATCATGGGGCGGCGGACACAGTCCAACAACTTGGTCAGAACGGTCACGTTTGGCCAGGGGCACTTGAGTTAGCCACAGAGGTTAAGCGGCAATGTGGCGCATGTTTGGGACAGAACACACTTCGTAAAGGTTTCCACCCGATGATTAGCATCGATGCACGCTACCCGTGGGACCATATTCAAGTGGACTACATCCCGATGCCACTGGAGTCCAGGCGCAAGAACAATTACATTCTTCACGTCTTGGACATCGCCACAGGCTATTCTATCCTTCGAGCCACACCGGACAAGACAAAGGAAACCACGACACAGACACTCATAGAGATTTTTGGCGAACATGGCTTCCCATGTAAAATCCAAACAGACATGGGGAAGGAATTCACCAACAAGATAGTGGAGCGTCTGGTCCAAGAAGTGGGGATGATACATAAGGTGTCTCCACCATATCGACCCCAAGTGCTGGGCGCGGCCACGTTCTATTCGACAATGCTGTGAGGCGGTTCCCCTTCGATGGGACGAACGCCTTCCGTTTACGATGCTATACCAGAACCTTCGGATATTCCGCCGCCATAAGAGTGCACCGTTTAGCGTGTACTTTGGCCGCCGCCATGTTCCGTTCGCCGATTTCACGGACGAGTTACCGGATTCCCAGCCGATGACGAATGACACCTGGGCAGAACGATTAGACCAGTTACAGGACCCTATATTGCCGGCCATCCACCACATTACCAAGAAGTATACAGGCAAGCTTACGACGACATTTGACCGCCTGCATGCTCACGACTTAGTATGTTTCGACGAAGGAGATGTGGTCATGGTACGATCAGAAGGCCGAACAACGAAGGCTATGCGGCCATTGTTTGGTCCACATGCAGTCAAAGCTAGACACGGTCAACGCTATGAGTTAGCGAACAAAGATGGTTCCGCCACACCAGAATTCAAGAACAAACCGGTACGGGTGGAACTCCTCCGTTTAGTGCATAGACGCACAGATCCACCAATTAACGAAGACTTATAGACCGAAGGAGGGGTTGAGTTTCGCCATATTTTCACACACCGTACGAATGATGAGACGGGGAAGTTGGAATACCTGGTGAGATGGCGAGAAGGCGAACCAACGTGGGAAACAGCAGAAGCTTTTGATGATGCCAACGATATCGCGGCCTACCACAAAGCTTCGCAGACACGGACACGTAAGCGCCAACGTGCACAGCTCTAATACTTTATCTTCAATATAACTTTGTTCTCGGATATCGAGCTCAAGCTCTGGAGCATAAACCAGCAACTCTAGCTCCCGAGTAGAGTATAAACCAGCCACTCGAGCTCGCGTTTTGAAACAGCGGGTTAATGGTTTGCACGGTTTCTGCCACTGACAGTTTTTCTCCGACAAAAGTACAGTTATATATTGTACTTGCAAAACTCCTATATGCTGACACAGATAAACAGTAGCTTCAAGAATTCAAACACAACCGGTCGCTCGAGACGTATACATCGGGTCCTCTAGCTCTCTGAGGTAAAATGCCAGCACAATGCTCTAGCTCTCTGAGGATAAATGCCAGCACAATGCTCTAGCTCTCGAGGATAAATGCCAGCACAATGCTCTAGCTCTCGAGGATAAATGCCAGCACAATGCTCTAGCTCGAGGGATAATGCCAGCACAATGCTCTAGCTCTCGAGGATAAATGCCAGCACAATGCTCTAGCTCTCGAGGATAATGCCAGCACATAAGGTACTATGTTATTCTTATCATCTCTGAAACTGGCACACTGCTTTGTTCAGTACTTCAGTTTGGGGGGGTTGTGGTCAGAATACAAGTACTTAGATTTATTTGATTATTTTAGGTTTATTACAAGTTTTACAGTTTACCAGAATAATCTGATAAACTGGGTTTCAGGGTTTTGCTGGTTTTACAGCATATGACTAATGACTCATTTAAGAGTCAGTCATTTTAGGATTACTGTTTATAATTACTAATAAATGAACAACGTCCCCCTCCCTGAGGAGGGAGAACGTTGAGATACAGTTATCTCGCGTATACTTACTACAACAGACCCACCAATTAACGAAGACTTATGGACCGAAGGAGGGGTTGAGTTTTGCCATATTATCACACACCGTACGAATGATGAGACGGGGAAGTTGGAATACCTGGCGAGATGGCGAGAAGGCAAACCAACGTTGGAAACAGCAGAAGCTTTTGATGATGGCAACATTATCGCGGCCTACCACAAAGCTTCGCAGACACGGACACGTGAGCGCCAACGTGAACAGTTCTAATACTTTATCTTCAATATAACTTTGTTCTCGGATATAGATCTCAAGCTCTGGAGCATAAACCAGCAACTCTAGCTCCTGAGTATAAACCAGCAACTCTAGCTCCCGAGTATAAACCAGCCACTCGAGCTCTTGAGTATAAAAAGCAGCGACTCTAGCTCCCGAGTATAAACCAAACACTCGAGCTCGCGAAAATAAACGGTTAGCACTCGAGCTTGCTAGGGAAAATCGTCAGCGGCTCAAGCTCGCGAGGTTAAATGAGCCACTCTAGATTCGGAGTATAACACAGCGAAATCAATCAAACAACTCCTTGGGCTTTGTTTTGAAACAGCGGGTTAATGGTTTGCACGGTTTCTGCCACTGGCAGTTTTCTCCGACAAAGGTACAGTCATATATTGTACTTGCAAAACTCCTATATGCTGACACAGATAAACAGTAGCTTCAAGAATTCAAACACAACCGGTCGCTCGAGACGTACACATCGGGTCCTCTAGCTCTTTGAGGTAAAATGCCAGCACAATGCTCTAGCTCTTTGAGGATAAATGCCAGCACAATTATTTATCTCTCGAGGATAAATGCCAGCACAATGCTCTAGCTCTCGAGGATAATGCCAGCACATAAGGTACTACGTTATTATTATCATCTCTGAAACTGGCACACTGCTTTGTTCAGTGCTTCAGTTTGGGGAGGTTGTGGTCAGAATACAAGTACTTATATTTATTTGACTATTTTAGGTTTATTACAAGTTTTACAGTTTACCAGAATAATCTGATAAACTGGGTTTCAGGGTTTTGCTGGTTTTACAACACATGACTGATGACTCATTAAAAAGTCAGTCATTTTAGGATTACTGTTTACAATTACTAAGAAATGAACAACGTCCCCCTCCCTGAGGGAGGAGAACGTTGAGATATAGTTACTCGACGTGTACTTACTACAACAGACCCACCAATTAACGAAGACTTATGGACCGAAGGAGGGGTTGAGTTTCTTAATTGCTGACTGGTGTACCAAAATCTGCTCGTCTGCTCGTCACATGAGCGCCTGATTTTCGAATGTCGCATCTGGTCATACCCAATGAGTATATCACAACTCATGGGAATGTCATCTACGACATAGAAAGGGTGGCCCTACAGGGGTGGAGCGTTTGCACATTGTTGGAAAGATATAGACGAATGGATGAACCCACCATGGAGATTAATCCATAGAATGTTGCGCAAGATACGATCAGAGAGGGCCACAGCTACGGTGTGTCTACCGTGGGCGCCACACGAGCCTTGGTTCCAGTTATTCAAGTTGCTTCTACAAAGAGACCCAGTATTAGTTCCAAGGACAGCCCACTCCTTCCTCAAATACGGAAAGTATGCGACTGGCAAGACACCATGGGGTCACACAGTCATTGCCAGAGTAGGCCCACGCAATGGTTACAGCCTTCCAGCGACGTTTTCAGCACGATTGGGATATGCAGAACCGTCCTCAGTATCGAAAGTCACCCCATTAGATACGTCTCGGCTAGTATCGATCGCTACCTCGGAAGTAGCCATGACGGATTCTCCAGATGAGGAAGAGATAAGCCGTCGCACACAGCTCACCTTGTGTCAGCATGAGATTGGGCATCATAGAGCAGAAGATACAGTTGCTCAACTACAGCAGAACGGACATTTGTGGCCTAACGCTCTGGAACTTGCACAAACAGTTAGGAGAAACTGTCGCACATGTCTAGGACAGAGGGTGTTACGAAAGGATTTCACCCGATGATTAATATAACGGCAAAGTATCCGTGGGATCATATTCAAGTCGACATGATTCCAATGCCACTAGTTTCAGCAGCAGGAAATCGATATATATATTGCACGTCTTGGATATAGCAACGGGGTACTCGATATTGAGAGCAACGGCCACAAAGTCAGCAGAAGTGGTGACATCGAAACATATGGAGGTGTTTTGGGAACATGGTTTCCCCAGGAAAATTCAATCAGACGAGGGAGGCGAGTTTTCGAACAAGATTGTTAAATTAATAACTCAAGAAGTTGGAGTGATGCATGCGAAGTCGCCACCATATCGTCCTCAGGTTCTGGGAGCAGCGGAGAGAAGACACAGAGACATACACGAAGGAGTTCGCAAGCTATGTGAATCTTTGCCTACGGCATGGGATGTCCGACTACCACTTATTATGCTGTGCCAGAACCTCCGAATATCTCGGCGACACAAGACAGCACCATTCAGTGCTTACTTCGGTCGCCGTCATGTTCCGTTTGCTGATTTCACGGATGACCTTCTGGGGAATCAGCCGGTCACCAATGAGGTTTGGGCACAACGGCTGGATCGTTTGCACGACACTATCTTGCCGACGCTTTACAAGGTCACGCAGAAATACGCAGACACACTATCCAGGCAGTTTGACCGCCTCCATGCTTACGATTTTATCGCCTTTCAACCAGGGGATGTGGTAATGGTACGGTCCGAAGGTCGCACAACCAAAGCAATGCGACCAATGTTTGGACCATACGTTGTCAAAGCCAGACAGGGACAAGGATATGAACTGACACACAAGGATGGTTCACTTCCAGCTACTTTCAAAGGTAAACCAGTTAGAGTGGAACTTTTGCGACTAGTCCATAGAGCCACCGAAAAGCCTTTAGAAGATCATATGTGGCAGGATAGTTCTCGTTCCGTTACATCATTCGACATAGACAGAATGATTTCACAGGGAATACAGAATACTTGGTTCGCTGGCGGGATGGTGATCCAACTCGGGAGTCAGCCGAAGCTTTTGACGATCCGAATGACATCGCGGCATACCACAAAGCCGAGCAAACTCGGCAGAAGAAGAAAAAGCGGCACAACAACAATAATTCCAACGTTACGTTGATGAATACTAGATGTCTATCACCTACTTCCGGATCGGAGTTTGTCTCTCCTCGTGAGATTTCACCACGGTGTATAGGCGAACGACGATTCCACAACTCGAGCTTATAGGCGAGTATAACTCCAGCGGATACCCTAGCTTATGGGGGGGGTGAAAACATACCAGCGGATACCCTAGCCTTTTGGGGGGTGTAAATATACCAGCACAGCCGGGATGGTTCAAAAGACCAGTTTTCAAGGCACGAACTTACTCAGCAGAAGGATTTCACTAGTTTATATATATATATATATATATATATATATATATATATATATATATATATATATATATATATATATATATTTTTAATTTACACTACTAGTTTTATATGTTTAATTTTCAATAGTTTAAGAGGTCATTTATTTTTTGAAGCTCTTCAATCACTGGTGACGCTTGAGCTTGAGGGGAGTGTGGTAAAAGTCCCCTTAAACCACTATCAGTGTTGAGTTAGAATTAGTTTACAATTTATTCACACGAGGTGAATTATTTGTAGACCACGTAGACAATCAAATATAAGAATAAATACATCGCACTGAGCCTCAGGGAGACTCAGTAGGTTTTAGTATCGTATTTTGATGTGTTTACTACATCTGATTTCTTGGGACACCTTTGACTGTTGTTAGTATGTCTTATTGTTAGTATGTCTTGTATTCTTTATCAACGTCTATGTGTCTTATATACTTCAGAATAACTGATTAATCGATTCCTTCCTTAAGGTCTATCCCTTATGCCTGGTATTGGCTGGTGGTGCCTTAAATTATGAAGGTGTCAATCTGATTTGTGTCTCTGATATGTCATATGTCTTGTGGATCTCTGTTCTTGTCTATACTTCACATATATACTTGTGGACACCCTACTGTGTCTGTATTTCCACGAAGTATGGCTTTAGATAGTAGAGATATCTGGCAATCTAAATCTTGGAGTTGTTGGTCTGATTATGTCCTAAGACTCTTGTTAATTCTCAGACATCCCTTTTATCGTGTATAATTCTTGCGTGCCGTCCTATTCTTTGATCTAGCACTCTCATTGGTGGTGATTTTGTGTGTTGTGTCCCACTTGACTTGTTATTGCTATGTGATGCATCTGATTTCATTGTTAATTGACTATACTAGAGTGTCTAGTCCTTCTTGTGCGATCTCGATTTTTCTTACTTATTGCATTGTATGTTTTTAGTCCTCTAGAATCGTATTGCAATAACTTGTCTGTGCAAATTGTTTGATGGTGATCACTGATCTCTTGTTATACGAGATCTGTGTTGTCTACTTTCTGCATTGCGGCGGTTTCAGGAAACCTTGGACGCATTGGGTAATACAAGCGACCAGTGAAGATTTTAGCCTTCGTTCTTGAATTCCAACTTGGTCTTCAGTGGGTATGATTTTGTGCTTAGCTATGTATATTTCTGCAATTGATTGACAGCTACGTGTATTTCTGTCATTGATTGACACTTTTCACAAATTTCTTGCCCAACATTGATAGAACAAATCACGACATGATTCTTCGATCTTACCTCAACGTTGCTCGTCTATCTTGGTAACTTATTAAAAATTAAATAAAGATATCTCTCTATGCGTTATTGCTATTTTCATTAATGATTATTTTTGATACCTTAGACTTCCCGTAGACTCGAGCTAGTTGACCTATCTATAAGGATATTGTAAAAAATGTAGAGTATGGAGAGTAGCTGAAAGGTACGAGACAATAAGATACAATAGACCTCTTCTCAAGTACGGTTATCTCAGCTAGAAAAGTCCCTAGGCTGAGAGAACCAAACTGAGTCTTTATTTGTGCTTTCACTAGACTCATTATTACGTGATGCACAGACCGCCGCGGCAACAAAGGAATTTTCGTCTGAAAGTTTTGTAGCATTTATTGAAATTGTGCTTGAGTTGAACGAGTAAATCGCTACTGTTGAGTTGTTGTTTTCGCTCATCTTTGGCAATAAACATCATGTTCTTTCCGTGGCTGGGATCACTGAGCAAGGCCCACCGTGCTTGCTCAGTTGGCTACATGCGCAGTCTTGGGCATTCTATGGCCCATCTTTGTTCGATTTTGCTAAAATTGAGGATGGGATTAGTACCACGAGTAAGGCCCGTACGGGCAACCAGTAACCGAAGAACCCGCAGAATGGCAATGGCCAGCAAGCGGGTAACGGCGGCAACCAAGGAAGTCGCAATGGAAAAGGGGGTGGTGGTGGTCAACAGCAACCGTCACACAACCAGAAGCAGCAGTGGCAGGCACGTCTGAATTACATTATCCGTAAGTCTGGTAGGAGCAAGAGAAGAACTCGGATGATGATCGCCATGGTGGTAGGCATTCGACGTCTAGGTCGAGGTCGCCTCGTGAGTGGACCCCTGAGATGTATCATAGCAAAATGGGCGTTATTCTCAGCCCTGGAAACGACGTGGTCGGCACTCGGAGTCAGAGGATGACGACTCGCGTCGGGGGCGTGATGGGTCACAAGCGTTCGCGAGAAAGCTCACGTTTACATAGTCGTCAACGTGGGCGTGGAAAGAGTAGAGAGGCCGTAGCGGCAGACGGGCGTATTCCGAATCATCGGAACCGGAAGGTAACATGTGTTGTACAGTTTGTCGCGGCACGAGCCACCCGGCAGAGGATTGCTCAAAGTATGGTGGGTCAACGGGCACGGCTTCACAGAAGAAGTCGCGTCGCAAGTGAAATGATGCGGTGGTTCCGGCAATAGTTGATGCTGTTCATACGTGGGCGTATGCGGATTCGGGTTGCACGTTCAACTTGGTCACGAATCGCATGCTTAGTCTGCTCGGTGTGCAGCCAGGAACAGATATGCAGGACCACCATTAGAAGGCATAGACGGTATTGGGACTTTATCAGCCAAGTTTTCTGTGCCGTGGGATGACCTGGAGGCGTACTTGGTCAATCTTGGGGGGAGGAATGCGTTAGCCGAGGGCCACCCTTTCTATGTCGTAGATGACATTCCCATGGGTTGTGATATACTCATTGGGTATGACCAGATGCGACATTCGAAATGGGCGCTCATGTGACGAGCAGACGAGCAGATTTTGGTACACCAGTCAGCAATTAAGTGGTCGTGGCTCAAGGATACGAATGTCCCATTGAGTTCGCAGGTCAAGTTGTTACTTGGCTTTCGCCCGCCGAGGAAGGCGCTGAAAAAGCGACTTTTGCCGCGGCGTCCTCTAGAGCGTGTGGCTGGTGGAGCGAACGAGCGCGGGGAGGCCACGGTGGTTTTGGTCGAGGACTCTGACTCGCAGCCCAGTGCTGTAATTCGGCGTCAGCAGAGACTTCCGAGAAGGATGACTTTCCTGACAATATGTATGTCGGACTTCGATGTCTCCGGTGACGATAGCATCGCATGGCCCACTATGGGCAATCCCCCGCCGATACCAGCGTCTTTAAGGCGTTCGGTTTCGGGGGTGTAGGTAACGGCGGGTTGGTGTGAAAGGTGTCTTCCTCCCTCGGTTGCCGGACTTGGTCAACAGAATTGACCTTATAAGCCTGAAATCGAAAATTGTGATCGGCGGGCGAATAAGTGCCATGAATTCGACCGCTCTGGGCTGCGACAACTGGCCAAGGAGGCCAATAAGTCTGACGCGGAGCTTGCTCGGCTTGAAGTTCACATTGAAGGGCGAGCATGTGACAAGCAGAAGCACAGGTTCATACGTGTTGAACCAATCGAGCTTTACCCAATTGAGGGTAAACCCCCGGCTCAGGTCCAAAGTCAGAAGAAATTTCCTCTCGACCACCCGGAGACGGTGGCGATGAAAGGCAAGATTGATGACCTCGTCACGCAGAGTATCATTGCGAAGCAAGAAGATGAGGAGGTCCTCTAGTCTGCGAAGTCCCTGATGGTTTCGAAGAATCCCAGAATTACTCCGCAAACCTAAGATGACTGGCGATACTGCACTAATTTTGCTTAGTGAGAGCGAAGCTGAAACAGGAGTTTTTTAACATCCCTACTGAGGGTGAGATGTTTGGGCACGTGGCAGGCAAGCCGTGGGTTTCGGTAGTTAAATGTGGGAACGGTTTCAACCAGCTTCCGCTAGAGAAGGAGAGTCAGGACATCGTGACATTCTGGACTCCGTGGGGCCGGTATAAGTACCTAGCTCTACTGTTTGGAATTACAGAAGCATTGCGGCGGTTTCAGGAAACCTTGGACGCATTGGGTAATACAAGCGACCAGTGAAGATTTTAGGGCGCTGGTGCAATCATCAGGGCTGCTGGAGGTTGACCGGCCGAATAACCAGAATCGTGCACGGTCTTGGTACCATACGGTGGCGTTTTGACAACGTTATATTGACGTTTTCTCCAAGGTTCTGAAGCCCATCTCAGCCTTTCTCAAGGATGGCGGTCGCTTCAAGTGGGGCGCTGACCAGCAGGCAGCTTTTGACTTAATTAATGAGCGCCTAAAGACTTGCGCGGTGCTCGCTACGCCGGAACCGGGTGAGCGATTGTACCAGTTCGCTGATGC
>LUCW03001446.1:82500-90000 GCA_001586965.3 Sphaeroforma sirkka | reverse complement strand
TAAGATTGGGTCGTCTGAGTGTATAGTGGTGTTATGTTCCATTAAACTGAAGAGTGCAGTATATACATGAAAGTATATACATGAGGTACAACGACAAGAGACAAGTCCATGAATTTAAATAGATATATACAGGCATACCCCTATAACCTAACGCTAGAAAAGTACCTACCTGCATGTATTTGTATTCAGCCGGAACACCCCTCTCGTGGTAGAACAGAATATATCCGGATTCACTCGATTGCTGCACACCTTCGCCCGAAAGTCCGAAGAAGCTCTGCAATTTACTCTCTTCAATAACCTGGTCGGTTTGACGGATAGAAATAGATTAGTAACGGGGTACATACACGGTGGTGAAACGAATGAGCGAACCAAAAAAACTGGTTGTGCGAAGTGTATGCCGTGTACAGACCAACCTTCCGAGTGCTTATAGTATACAACAAACATAAGCTGTAGCATATACCGTTGTAAGCAGCGTTGTATAGAAATGTTTCTTGTCATAGGTATGGAGATTTGGCTATGTACACGCCATTTACACAGTATACATGAAACACCAAATCTATGCATGTATATAGTCGTGGCCATCTCTTACCATAGTGAGATTGACTAGCAATAGGTATCACGAAATACCGACAACAACTCTTATTAAAAGTGATTGTACGTTTTGTAACAACATGTCCAATTTGAAACAAGCACTTCCTGCTCCACATGCACACCTTACAAGAACAGATTCTATCATGTATTAATTCGAGTACAAGCATGCGGACATACCTCTATCTTCTCGTCGTCGAATATCAGCCAATTATCATGACTCTTTATGACGCTTATGTAGTGGCCCTGATTGGGTCCGCTCCCCACGTGTATGACTACGGCAAACAGATCATACATCTGGTCTGGCGACTCGGCGTCGTCGGACTGTGGTGCGTAGTGGTAGGCATAAGCTTATGAAAAATATGGCACGTCCAGTATACTGTGCTATGAATTGGTAGTGATTCGATCGGGCTGTACTGAAATATTTGATATGTCCAGACGTTAAGAGGAAAGTGAGCGTAGCATTTCTAGTATAGTGTACTGCCCGTGTGTCCATTCTCCGCATATAGTTTGTACTTCTGGCCTAGAAATTCGGCCTCACCGGAATGTGATGCGAAGGACGTCATGCGTATTTCTTACACAAATGAAAGTGAAGGAAGAGGAGTTCATTGATTTACAGTGTTGCGATGGTCACAAAGATCAACACACAATCTAGCGATATAGCGTCATCAGACTGTGAAAGGGACTGACATGAGGTTTTATTGGGAAGAAACGCGAAAATATGATCTTAGTGATCAAGTTGTGAAGATCAGGATTTGATAATGGTCTGGCGAACAGATGTACATCACACAGCTGATTCAAACTGAAATGCCAAATACGGTCAGAACTACAAGGTTGAGCTTAACACGCTGTTCATAGCTTAGTTTACCTACCATATTGAACAACTTGAGCTCGAGCGGAAAGACCACCCGATAGGACAACTTCTTGTAGCGCCCTTCTTGTTCAAAATACTGTTGCCATTGGTATTCGAGAAATGTTTGTAGGGATTAAAGACCAATAATGGCTTGGAAAAATGTTCAGCTAGGAAGTATAGCTGGACTATGCATTAAAGAAGGAAGGGTAATTTGTATATCTCAATGCTGAGACGGCGTTTCCATCTGAGATATAGAGAGCATGGATCAGTTGTCCGACAACAAACTTCTTGCAGGCAATTTTCGTGTAGTAACAACAACTGGTCCATTTCCAATGCTACCATACATCACGATCTAATCTTTCCCCAAGAAAGGTGGTAGTTTTCAGAGGGTCCTCATCTGATACAGTTTCGACGCGCTGTATTTTCGAATGCCCTCACAACAATCATACGATTTGTCCTATGGTGAGCTTTAGAGGCAGGCACAGAATGGGCGACAGACTGTGTAGAGATAAGTGTGCACGCGTTCGGGACAAATATACACCATCGCGCACCAACCTTGAATCGCTTGAGGTGCAATGCCAATATTTGTGGCGACTTCTTAATTCGCATCCTGTGGCGATCGAGTTAGGATACAATATCGTATGAGTCATTTGGTGATACATTTTATAATACAAAGCCGCCTGATTGTGGTTTGTATTATTGGGTATGGTACTGATGCCAGCATAGTATCCATCGCAAAAGTTGTGGGCGTAAAGACACAAAATCCAGACGCGCACACACCACAGACACCCACCCACCTCTTCTCAGCTTCTTGCAGACTACAACAGCATTCGCAGTAGTACTTGTGCTCGGCCCTTAAGTACTCGAGTGTCGAGAAATTGCGCAAGCACCGTGTGATGCTACTGTTCTGTTCGATATCTACACTTAGGTCCAGGAAGCACTCGTCCTTACTGGAGACCGTTTCGCACTCTAAACACCTCGTCTCATTGGTCAGTACACCTGATAGCCAATAGAACTCACATTGACAAATCTGATTATAGAATGCGGTCCCGCTTGCTAGCGAAGAACATTTTACCGGTATTGTACTAAGCGCACTGGGAACTGTTTCGCGCTCTTTACACCTTTAAATGCTCAGCAACAAGTTAAAAAGCCCTTGAAATTCATCCGACAATATAGGTTGCCGTTTGACTTGCACGTGGACTTGGGTGTGAGTTTGATAAGGGGTTGTTATAGGGACGGCTATGACGTTATATAGGGGAGAATTTATGTCACCCAAACTGGGGTACACTACACGTACAGTTGGAGTGAAGATTTTAGTACGGGTTGCGAGGGTTTAAAACCAGCCGTTTTTATATGTATAATGCAAATTCAGTGAGGTTTCCATGGACGACAGTTTGGGTAGAGGGTCCCTTTGAGTGTGTCCAGTTCGCGCCCTGGAATTAAAATCAAGTGGTTCCTAGAATTCTACTAGCAGTGCTTTCTCCAGTTCCTTCCCATATCGATACAAACATACAAAAAGTAGATATAAGCCAATGAACACGTACCCCGCGGAAGAAAAGAAAACATTCGTCAGATCGCCGTGCGGGGCGGGCAATGTGCTGTATGATGCATGGATCTGTATGGACGGAAAATGCGGTACGTGTCTAGCGCTCGTATAGTATCGTATTAGGGTGATGGGGAAATCTGTCGCACAAGAAATGAGTCGACCTAATACCCCGTGTGGCAGAGCACAATACCGCACACGCACATGAGCCACTCAAAAGACTTCGAAGGCACTAGTGAAAGATTCCAAAAACAAAATCTTATTTACCCATCAGCTACGCTAGCTAGCCCACTCGGCCGTCCTAACGTTCTTGCAATAGAGAGAGAAGTCATCATAGTTTCTGTAAAAGATCCGGTCAAGATCACGCCTAGAGATCGAAATGATTTCGAATGTGTATTGTGTATTTGTATGCCTTGAGTATATCATACTACGACGTACGCTCTACGTTCACTAGCGTGAATCATAGCTAAACCCTAACTAAACTCCAAACCTTAAAACATACCTTCGAATATGTCTTGTATCCATGTCTTGTCATTTGAACAACTCTCCCCTGTTTGTGAAGCGCAACCACCCGGAGTCGAACCCTTGATATTTCCATTACCAACCAGGCCGCCTTGTACACCTGCACCCACATCTGGGAAGCTACAGAATTGGGACGGATATTAAGTACAATGACGTATGCGAGACCAACATAAACAAATCTAGATATAGATATATACATTTTATACCTAATGTAGCCACTATCGCCGGCACTCAGACCTAAGATGCTATCGAAATATGTAGGAAATTGAATATAACGTAGTGAGACTTAAATGAATTGATCAGGTCGATACAGATATGTAGGTACATATAGGACAGATATACAGACATATTTAGAACTAGGCCACCCTGAACATAATAGGGAAAAGGCGTATACACACACACACGCACACACACACACACATATATATACATAGTGATCGGACTAGGGGCCCTAGGAACCGTAGTACCGATTTTTAAGTAGAGAAATAATGACACATGGAAATCATCAAATTCTGTGAACCCTGATTATTACACTAACAGATTATCATTATATATATCTGGGCACAGAATTCTATTCTATTCTTTCACCAACTCATATTAATACTCCTATTAAGAGAATTGTCTCTATACTAGCATTGAATTTCCGATCTCACAATAGTAGTATTAATATGAACCTTAAACCCTAAACCCTAGAGATCAGAAATTCAGTGCTAGTATAGAGACAGTTCTTTTGATAGTAGTATTGATATGAGTCGGTGAAAGAATAGAATAGAATTCTGGGCCCAGATATATATAATGATAATGTGTCAGTGTAATATTTAGGGTTCACAGAATTTGATGATTTCCATGTGTCATTATTTCTCCACTTTAAAGTTCGGTACTACGGTTCCTAGGGTCCCTAGGCCAGTCTAGACGGTACCTAGGGTATATATATATATATACAAACGTGCACACCGCTTGCATACCCCCATAATACAGGGAAGCTTGCAAGATAAATTTAATCATGCGCGTATGAGTGCCTACCATACAGATAAGCATTGGAGCATCGGATGTGTAGTACATTTGAAAACATATTGTCAAAAATACAAATATTCTTACGTACATGTATTTTGCAGTATAAACAGATCGTCAAGCATTGATATATTCTTACGTATATGTATTTTGCGATATAGATAATATGGACTAAACTAAAATCCTCTAAAACCAACGATACAGAAGGCTTTTTTCTCTTTTAGCCTTGAAACTTAATATCTATCACATAATATGCACCGCCCTATTTTCTTCGTCTTTTCTTATCCGACACAAACTGACCTTTTGCGAACTTTGGTTTTGCCAGTACCTCTGACACTTAATATCTCTCAATAATATGCACTACACCATTTTCTTCTTCCTTTCTTATCCGACACGAACTAACCTTTTGCTGCGAACTTTGGCCTTGGCCGAATTCCACATGCCAGCCATCCCTCCGGAGCCGTCCAATTTCCTCTTATTTTCTTTGTCTTTGCCTTTATCTTTAGTACTACCCTTGTCACTGTTGCTGCTCGTGGAGCTTCGCTTTTCCTCCTTTTCGCCTTTTTCTGAATCCTAGTATTGTAACAATGTTATCAAATGATGATTATCACCCTGTCCCAATCCTGATTACAAACTAACAATGGCGATTATTGAAGGTGTTATCGTGTGCTATTGCTGATTCAATCATGTAGGTAGGGGCTCGCTGTAGACTGAGTCTGAAGCGCACCAAACATAGGGCTTCAAGGAGATGGTCCAGGCTAGGCCAACTAGCACAGTGATTTCAACTGTCTTACTATTTAACTGATGCTGCCCAGAAAGAGTATATACATCGCTGTAGCGGCCTCGCGTGCGAGTGAGATACATCAGTTGGCGCCGTAAAGTGAGGCAGTATACACTTGCAAACGATATACACATGTGTATGCAGAGAGGAATCAGCTGACACCGGTAAACGCAAACCTAAAGCTGACACTGGTAAACGAGCTTGTCAGCGGATAGATCCGACAGGATACACATGTGCATACCGCGAGGAATCAGCTGATACTGGTAAACGCATAGCTAACTAGCATACATTTGTAAACGGATGCTGATACTGGTAAACGCATAACTAACTAGCCTACACTTGATATATGTTTGTAAATTTCAGTGGCACATCTGCATCAATGTATGTACATACCTTGTCCTCAGGTCTGTCCTTGTCTTTTTCGCGAATGTGGGAATCCCTGGCGGCGTTGCTATCCACGTCTACTGTTTTCTGCAACAGGTAATATCCAGACCACAAACAAAGTAGTTTGAGACATGAGCTATCAATAAAAATATAAACCTGGTAAAAATCTGGGGGATATTTAAAGCATGCGTAGGATTAGCTATCTCGAAAAGGAACAGGAAAGAACGATCTTGACATTGGAGATTTTAGTAGTATGCGAGTCCTATTTGACCGGTGCCTGTAGCACATCAGCGAGTACGCACCTCTTTGATCTGGTCCTTCTTCGAAAGTTGCGGCGAATTCATATTCAGAACATTGTTCTTCGCTGAGATTGACATCCGCTTGATCTGATGATCGAAAGTAGGTGCGTAAGTGTTATATAAATTTGTTTCCTAAATGGTCGAGTCTATATATAAAGAGCGATTTTACTGCAGCGGCGGTTTGATGGTAGGCCCATTGCGTTCCAAATAGTGGCAGTGAAAGAGTACAGCGGTTTGATGGTAGGCCCATTGCGTTCCAAATAGTGGCAGTGAAAGAGTACAGCAATTTGACTACATAAAACATGATTCGGTGCAGATACTTCTTCCAATTGTAAGATTGATGGTTTGAGTGTAAGAACTCGATATACAAGATTTTTCAAGCGCAAGCATATAAACATAAAGTTTTAAAAGAGACCGTCAAAAAGATACAAGACACCAGATACACTGATACTTTATATATATATATATAAGTACCTGAGCGACCACCGACGAATTCCTCGATGACAGAGCAGGCTTCGTGCTTGTACTTAAGTGCCCATTCACATTTGCTTCTACATCCGCATTTCCGTTCGGTATCTGTGTCTCTGTGTGCGTATTCCCAGTCGTACCCGTACTTGTGCTCGTGTGTGTGCTTGCTCTACTGCTTCCATCACCATTGCTGCTGCTATCTGTGCCTCGGCCTTGCCCGTCTCTGTCGTTTATCGCACCATCTGTCTCTGCGAACGGCTGGTCTTTATCATGACTTCCTTCTTTATTATTTTGAGGTTGTGCACCACTCGGGGTTGTGTGTGTGGCGTGGTTGTGTGTGTGCGTGTGCGTGTGTGCAGTTTTGTGGTGTGTTGTTGTGTGTGCGTGTGTCGGCGCTGTCTTGCCTGTATGTGCGTCCGAGTGCTTACCGCCCCCTTTACTCTGCTGTGCCGCTTTGATCTCTTGCTTCTTCTCTTCCACCAGTAGCTCACCCACCTGCGACAGAGGAGATAGTTCGAGTTTTAGTTGGTGTCTCACATGAGGTTTTAGGGTTTATTATCAGTTGATTTCCCAGGGTTTAGAGTTTTTACGTATCGTGCATATGACGGTGCCGGATAGAGAGAGCGGACACCTCAAATACGAATATTAAAACACGCGCACAGGCGGTTATATCTTATATAAGTCTGTATATGCTCGATGTAGAGTCATACAGGCACAACCTAGATATACAGTCCGGGCCCTGGAATCCAATATGAATCTGCTGTAAGTCTACGACGGACGACTTCTGAGTGATACAACCTCAGCGTCCAACGAGAATTGTTGTCAGTTTGACACACCATAAACTTAGATTGACGGGATGATCAGAACGGGAACACAATGCCATTTATATACGTACAAATAGACTCAGTTCGACACAAGCATAGCTTGTGCCCACGTGTTCAGAGTTCGAGTCACCAACACGTACACGTACGTACCAGTATATACACCCGGTAACCCAAAGAATATTTCTGTAAAATCCAACCGTTTTACTATCCAACCCAGAAGACTGTGG
>LUCW03001446.1:52500-77500 GCA_001586965.3 Sphaeroforma sirkka | reverse complement strand
TGTGTTGAGCGCACACTATAGGCAGTTGGCGGACAGGAGTGAGAAGTAAGTGTATTTGTTTAGTTCGGAAGATTATACTAACTGTGTTCGTTGATTTACTGTACATGCAAATGTGTGTTTATTGATGTGCTGGAAAAATATACATGGATGCTGTATGTGCGTATTTATGTATTTATGTGCCATTTTACAGGCGTATATTTACACTGCCTACATACAGACGGACATTTACACCAGACACGTTGCGCTGCTTCATGTCACGACATCACATCTTGCCACTGCCAATGAATCTGGCAACGTAGGTGTTCCGTTCAGCCCTTTTACCCGTGCCCACGTGAGTGTCATAGGGAAACAATATCACTTCTTACTACACCTTTTCCCGCAAGAATGGGTGTTACTGTATCCGATTCCGTTCAACGCGTTGCGAATACCACCTGACTGTAATAGAGAAAACATTTGTATCATGCAATAGATCACTTACCATTGCGTATGTGAAAACCCTAAATAATATATCCATTGACCTAAAAAGTGAAAGTGTATTCAGCTTATTACCCGCTATTGTTGTTTTTAGTGTATTTATTGAAAATGATGGAGTTCTGTTCATAAAACTCTAATGATTTTTATTTATTTATTTGGTGTATTACATAATGCCTTTATTAGTTTATGGTCTGATAGAAGTAATAAGGGATTGATGAACGGGGCCCAACTGGGCTCACGGTGTGTGCTACTATAGCAACATCATATATTTTGTTATTAACATTTATCATTCCATAGGGGAACAAAATATTAATATTTTGTGTAGTGATATTCCTATCCTTGTATACACCCCTTTATACTTAGCGGGGATCTCTTCGTTTACTGGGGGCGATAAGTTTATTACTACAGTGATAAATATGAGTTATCCTCGTTCAAAAATGCATAAATTACATTTCTTTACTTGAGGGGTGTATACAAGGATAAGAAAATTACTAACGTTCAATTAGTTTAGAACTGATTGGTGCAGAATTAGTGTAGTGGTGTGACTATATATATATGTGAGTGCAATAGTGGCTAGTATTACTTCCCGTCATCGTACTACAATATATTACAACGCGGTGTGTGTGATACTGTACATAACTCGTTCTGACTTCTGCCTATATTCACGTGACTATAATAGGGAAAATATCCACTTCAAGTCCAAAGCGAGGACTAACTTTAAACGGCAAACTGATCTCACGAGCTTACCCCCGAGTATAAAGCAAGTGCTGGAGAGCTCTACATCGGATAACCCACCATGGCGGAATGTTCCTGAGGATGTAGTGGCGATTATGTCAGAGGACTCGAAAAAGGTGTGCAATATTCCACTATTTATTTATGGATATATATATATATATATATGTATGTTTTTATGTATATATTTCTATTTTTCTATTTCTATTTCTATATCTATTTTATTTCTATTTCTATTTCTATTAAAACATTATTTATATATGCAAATTTTACGTACATATACATATTTAAGAGTCACATATCAAATACTTGTCACGAAGCTCATGAATGCGCCAATTGACAGGGAGACAATGTGAATGGGACGGTCGTTAGGTTAAAAGTGGCTTTTTACTTGAATGACGTATTTATACTTTTGTGTGTTTTGTACAAACACATATTAGTATTTGCATGCAAGTGGAAGTACGGTTGTGTCGAAAACAGAATGTACCTGAAAATTGAGTGCTGACCTAACACCGGATGACATTTTAGTTTGCACTTGAAATATTGCCGTGTTTAGATGCGGTGCTCCCATAGCTATGTTTGGCCAAACCTTTATTTATTTTGGCAGTACATCTACTGCGTCATAAATGTACATTACATTGAGTGATGCGTATTACTCATACTAAATAGCTGTTTACTGGCAACGCCAATATGTCCGATTTTGCCTTATTTTATTTTTGTTCCATTTTAACATATCTGCTCAGCCACTCATATACATCGCATCGATTGACGATTTCCCCCTTTTACTATTGCAGCTACTAGCTAAGCCTATATGCACGATGAAGCACAGACAGAAAGACTATGAACTCACGCCCAAAGAAGAGGAAGAATTCGCCGCGGCGCTCCAGAACGCCTATTTGCAGCGCGAATCGCTCGCAATGTCGCAAAAATCCGCGCCAGATATAGCTATAGAATCGACTACTAGCATAGACACTCCGCTGGACTTTGATTCCGAACTTCGGGAAGCGTTTGCGGTGGAACAGGCGGGAAGGCAAGTCAGAGATCCTGAGAAAAAGATGGGTACGTTTTGCGCGTATGGAAGTGACGTTATCTTGCCGGCGCGGACGCCGCTATGTGCCAAGATGAACAGACGGTGTAGGTAGGTGCAAATCATATATGTATTATTTTATGTGTATAAGGATATGTATTCGTGCATGCATGATCAGTTCTATTTATGTACATGCACCATAATTGTAATGATAGGATTCTAGGCTACAAGACACGCAGATATATCCAGATATACGGAAACATACGCGCATGAGCCAATACGGGGGGTTAAATGCGTATATACACGGGGTTATATGTCAAGTTTGATGTCTAGTACGATCTTTATTTGTATACCTCAGTGACTCCTTGTGTTTCATGAGTCCCGCCGAAATGTGTTGGTCTGTGATATATTTTGGACTATCCAATCTAATTGCGTGAACAACCCTGATGTATGTTTGCTCATCCCTTTCCCAGACTTCCGATAGTCAATTCTCGTCCGCATGTCTTACGCTGGTTTGTATTCCCTTCCCGGTACACGGTGCAGGAAGTGTGATATGATGCTGATCCGCCCCGAGCGCCAGCCAGCACAATGTACGTTCCAACTGGCCCTAACGGGTTACTCACAGGTCCCACTTGTGCGCGAATTGCACACACAAGCTACTACACATGAAGCGGGAGACACATCCCACACCAAAACACAACCACAGACACAAGGCAAAGGCTTACAGGAGCTTGCCAATCAGACACAACAAGAAATGGGCGGGAGGGCTCGCGTGCTCGAGATATGCAATCCGCTGCTGAAAGACGTGGAGATCAGTATCTCTGGCACGGTTGTGGGCAGCTCAGATAGAACCGTGAGTGGTCTACCGAGCACTCCCTTTACACTGACGCCAAGAGATGATGTGGCACACCTCCTTAGTCAAAAGACGGGCGCTGCGAGTGAGCCTGGACACAAAGTATGGCCATTTATTGGATTGAGTATGCTTCGTGTATGTGAGATATGTCCGTGTATGCATGTGAATGTGATTTTCTCTCTCCTGTTTATGTGTATAGAAAATTACATTGACGCTGAAGAATTCGACCTTTCCCTCGATAGAATGTCAATCACTCATTCGGATTTATAGATTAGGCCACATCGAGGTCTGGCTCATTGGTGGATTGATTGATGTTCAAGTTATAAACAATGCGCTCTATCTGACATCTCAAAGCCCTAAAAATGTAGAAGATGGCAACCGTTATTTTGCACCTATACTGCCCTCTTGACTTTTGTCGATGCGCCTTGTTTCAAAGCTCGATGGTATATAATATAGAAAAATATGTCGCTAAACACACATCCTGTAGACAAATACTTCTACTCTGCAAGTTCAAATCTTCCCATATCGGCTCAGATCTATTCAATGTTAAAAGATTCACAGATAGACGTGTTGAGTAATATATGGTAGCCATGGCCCGCTTGGCGCACGACTCAGCTGTACCAAATACTAACATCAGATGATTTTATGAGCTGCAGGTGCGAGAACAAAGCTCATCTTATATCCTATGGACAGACAGTTTTGTTCATCTCTCGATCAGCTTTTTGTTCACTAGTGACAAAAAATACTATTACAATCTAGCAAGTTTATGTGTATCCATTATAATTTCTACGCTTAACAAACACAACTTTTCACCTCAACACTTTTTATGCACAGACCACCCTGACCGTGAGCACAACAAGCCCAAGTGACGCCATACTGCTGTCCGTGCTCTGCAGCAGTGACGGTCAGAGTATACACCTGAAAGTACGTATTCAATAAAGTTGGGAACGTATATCATGTCGTCGGTGTTACTTGAGGCCATGCAGTTAAACGTCCTGTACTGTGTCTTGAGGGTGATGTATACCGCTATGAGTAGGTATTCCACGAGATGTATGCGCAGATCATGTCTGACGCATATATGTCATCAATCCCCTAGCGATAACGCAAGTATAGGTATTTTGTACCTCCACGCGCTGAGGAGGTACCTATATATACAAATGGAACGGGGCAAAAAAAAAACTGAGAGTGTGCATTAAACAGCTCAAGAGAAATTGCCTCGTTTCAGATGTATACTTGCACTATGTTAATCAAGAGATATAGGAATGTTAGCTGAAGGCTGTATAACGTATTTCCACTGTCAAACATGGGAATATCACATAACTTCATTTGATGCATGAACGTATATATTATATATATATTATGTATCTCAGTGCGCGCAGGAGTACATCCTTTCCCGACACTTACTGGTTTATTGTATGTATTTCATTGACATACCAATATATATACGTTTAGGGGTATGCATGACTCTGGGGTTTCCTGCTATGGTCGGCATGAATTTGAGTCCATACCAGTCACTACAAGGCATCAAGATAAATGCTTACAAAACAAGTTTTACAGCGGGTGTCTGCGTGTCGAAAGCACAACATGTATGATTGCCTCAAGGGACTATGCACACGAGCTATATGTCGTGTGCTCAAATTTGCACACAGGTACATAAAAATGACCACTTATCATTATAGCAATGTATGCATACCGCCACTGGCCCCGTACTTGCGGGTGCTTGTGATTAGTGTACATATCTAATATGTATAGCCTAGCCCTGTCTTGCCTTGAACGACCCTGTGAAAAGACTTCAGCGTGGCACTGTGCCGAATAATCGGCTGGTCAATCGACTGAAGTACAGAAAAGCTCTACGCACAGACTTCGCCTTTTGATAGTTCGGGATACCAACCAGGGTTGCAGTACAGGCTGCAGTTTCCAACGGTGTAACCACATAGTTCGGCGTTGGCGAAGCTGGCACAATACTGTTGAATCAATCAAATAAAAAGAAGTTGTCAACAGCATTTTTATGTCTATGTGTGCATATGTATATGCATACGCATATATATATATATATATATATATATATATATATATATATATATATATATATATATATATATATATATATATATATATATATATAATACATTGGAACCAGTCTTAAAACACCATTAAACGCTATAAATCGGTAGAAACTGATAATAGCGATTAACTGCAACTGAAACAGTATGGATAACCTGTTTAGAAATCTGCACATGTTCAGCAAACCCAGAAAGTGAAATACGTTCATGCGGCACCGAGGTTCGATATATATATATATATATGCATATATATATATATATATATATATAAACATACTGTAGTAATCTTAAATCCAAGATTTCCAACACTGTACGTACAGGGTCACCACAGACACATTCCGTAATTTTACCGGGATTTTTCAATGCAATATGCCAAAGTCCACTGACACAAGCTATACAGTCCGCGGGAACACTCGTAGACTATAGGGTATATTATAGCTAAGTGATTGATTCATTAATCACTCCGATAACATGAACGAGAAAGCTCATAGTATTACATGTCAGAACGATGTGCGTGCGTGTTCAAAAAAGAAGAGTGATTATCGATCACGATCACAATCACATCGAATATGCACAAATCAAACGCAGACAGACTTTTCACTTCTCAGCATCGCTTTCCCGAACGGCAAACTATAAAGGGCAAAAAAACATGGCGAACAAAACGAGAGATGGAGACTACTGGACTACACAAAATTACCACTAAATTGAGAAATAGCTCGACGTAAAAAACTACTATATCAACTTACGAAAGAGGGTCCTTCGAAACATCTGTGTGTGGAAACTTCCTCGTTGACAACTTCTTCGTCGACCACGTTGCCAGAGAACGTCTCTTTATCATAACCACCATCAGAAATTCCCACAGCTTTTTCAACAGGTGAAAGTATATGGGTGTCAGTTTCTCCCTCAGTAGCCATCTCCATGGAAGTACTCACCGCCGAGCTCTCTAATGAATTATATACAGTTCCAAGGAACAGATCATCAGTCTCCGCCTCGATCATCGCTGTCATCCCCGTACTCGTTTCCATATGGCTGTTTCCACTCCCATCTACACTCTCCGCTGGCGTTGCAGCGCTCATGCCAACCTCCACACTTTCACTCTCAATCATGGTCTCGCTCTCCTGAGCTGGTAGAATAGGTAGATTCTCAGACAGTTCTGGTAGATCTAGTTCGGTAGATGTGGAGGCTTCGGTATCCGTAGTACTTTGCTGTATACCCTCAACAAGATCTTCCGCTGCCTTAGTAGACTCGTCAGCGTTCCCCCCGTTATCCATACCTTCCTCCACATCAATATCTTCCAGATCGCTTATATCTATGGCCTCCAGTATATCTGATTCTTCAGGCATTGAAAACTCATCCGACATTAGTGGTTCGTTTTCTTCTAACTCATTGGCATCAATATTTATATCCGTTTCCGTGTAGTCAGACGATTCTTGCAGATCACCGTCGTGTGCCGCTTCGTTTTCACTCACTGCGGTCATTGCATTTTCCAGTTCAGATACGACCGTGATGGGACCATCAACACTATCATATACACAAAATGGCAAATCAGACACGCGAGCACAATACTCATTACACTCGTCGAAAGGATATGTCTCGTATTCACACTCGAGCGCATTCTTAGTAGAATCACAGATATAACTCATGCCAAATTCACAGTAGTTACCATCTGTTTGCCTTTCGCTGCGAACAAGAGCTCCCATCGAATCTTGAATAGAAAGCGCATTCACAGCAACAGCTGCTGCTATGATCACCGAAGCAGGATAGTGCATATTCGCGTATGTGTAGATGTGGAAACTGTAAAGTATCTGCGTGCTTGTGTCAGTATGTGTGAGTATGTGTGCAGGACTGTAATACTCGCGTTCTTAACACCTAAGGTCTCGAGAGTCTAGACCTATCCCGTCACTGTCTAGCTAATAAAAAAAAACATATAGATATAGATATACATACATATATATTCGTACTCATCAATGTCCAAAAGTCCAAAACTAAAAATGTGCAGATGATGACAGTCTGAAGTCTGAACTGGAACTCTGACACCCATGACAGTGACGAACACACTGCTGCGTGCTGAACTGGCAGCACTGCTGACTGGAACTTGCGTAACAACCACTAACCCAAAGGGTGAGAATAAATCCATTTCTGTACCGCCACTCCTATTGGCAGAATTTTCGGAGCATTTACGTTGAATCTCCCGCTTCATAGTTGATTCCCATATTAGAAATTTTAGCATATTAGCTCGGTGTAGGACTGACTGTAGCAGGTTTGAATTCACTATAATTTAGAAAAACAATAGACAGAGTCCAGGAGTTTTTCTGAGACTCTGGAGTTTGGAATTCTGGACTCTGGAGTGCTGGGCAATACTCGCCTGGGCCCTGGGCCCTGGGCCCTGTGGTGAACGACACATGCGTGATGTCACTGATGTGACATGTGTCGCATCATATGTACTATTTTTTTAAAATAATAAAAAAGTACAATATGTATGAACTTGAATTTGTTTTGTTTTTAAAAAAAAACACAATTTAGAAATATATACAAGTGTTAATTGTTTTTTAAAAATAAAAAAGTTCCCAAAAGGTTTTTTATTTTTATTCCAGATAAGGAATAAAGCGTTCCTTTTTTGCCCATTTGAGACCCAGTACATGAATAATTGAATATAGAGAGGACGAATACAGAAAACACGACGTGATACCAGGAGTAGCGGAGAGGGACACCATACATCGATGATTACGAAATGAGTAAAATATTTTAAAAAGCACCCCCTGAAATTGCCCCTAATAAGTTAAATGTGAAACACAGAAGTCCGATTATGTACCTCAATCCCAAATTGTGATCCACGTCCCGATTTCTAAATAATTTCAAATCGTATTCCTCCCATCAATCATCATGATGGTGTTGCAATAAATAATTTCTGTCTGCTTTCCAAATTCCAACACCTTGTGTTCTCTTCCACGATTCAAATCGGAACTTACTTTGAAAATTCCTAATTCTGTCACTTCCTGCCTTCCAAGTTCCTATAGTGCACAGCAGTAAGAACCTGGTCGTTCATCGTGATTTTCACCTCTAAATATTTCAAAACTAGCCGTTCATTTTTTTCCAAAATGAATGGTTGCTTTTAGCAATAATGCCAAAACCGATGAGTTTCCAAAAACGACATTCTGGAGATGTAGTGGCCCTATGTTTATATTAGGTAAAATGGACTTCTTCGGCTTCGAATACACATGAAAAAACACGTCTAGGGCGCCGCGGAGACCGATCCGATTTGTAGTTAAGAACTCACCCTTTCCCCCCCACTTTCACTCAACACACACACACATTGTTCAGTCACACACGGGACGGACCCACAAAAGTATGTTCTATTTTTTGAAGCAAAATTTCATTTAGGATCCCTCGGGGGCCTCTTGGGGGCCTCGATAGGACTCTACAGCTGCGCTTTCGATGGTAAAATCTCTATCCCGTAGAATTTTGACTTAGACATTGGGATCGAAAGACCTTGGTCAAAGCCGTCGAGTTTTTAGGTTGTCACCGTTGGGATTGCGTGTGATAGCCAATACATCGCTCCAAAACCCCCGGATTGTGAAACGACATTTTGGCTGAACAAAAAAAAATTTCTATGATTTGCATCAAAAATTAGCCGAATACTATTGATCTATAGGTTGCACAGAGCCCAAAACTGCTCTCAAAATCAATTTTAGGTGAATAGAAAAAATTGTGACCCCCAGTATGTGGGCCCTGGGATCGACCTGGTTCTTACTGCTGTGCACCATGCTACACATTTGAAGAGAAAAAAGGCCCTATTCTGTACTTTAGAAGGTATGACCCTATTTATGGCCTATTCTACCTTATTTGTTTTTGTTTTTCAAGAACAAAACATCGGACGATGAATTGTTCAAAGCACAACAACACGCTTGACACCAAATCTAATTGCAATACGGCAAAAAATAGCTAAATAAGATATATTAAAAAAAGTCGATCCCGCATTGGATCGATGTGCAATTTATTCTTCGTTCAGTAGCTACATGTGTTTCCGCCGAAGCCCTAACGGCTAAGCTCAATGCGTTAAAAGTTGTAACTTTTATTTTGCCTCGAATAAACATTATAAAGTTGTAACTTTTATATCTCAATAGTACACGTTCATGTATGATATGTGCATTTCCAGGTCACTCGGTGACATTCGTCAGAACTGGAACGCTCAATCTCTTTTGACTGCCTATTATCAATTACGCGGCCTAAAATTTTCAACGATCGGATAGCTTATTGAGTGCAGTTTCCAAAATAACTTTGTTTTAAAAGTGATTTGTCCTGAATAAAAGTTATAACTTTCAAAATCAAAAAAAGTTGACATTTGTTAAGTTGGAACTTGTATCCCGTACCCTATAACTTATTGAGCTTAGCCTAACGGTAGTGATGGATGTTCAGTTCAAATTAATCGATTGTGATTGAATTATATATCTGCCAAAACTATAAATAAATCACATGTCATAAAATAAAATAAAATATCATTTCAATTCATAACCAATCGTAGCCAATTTGTAGTTATTAGGCGTTTAAAATCATTTCTTTAAAAATAGCACTTTATATTTTCATGCTTATAGTTTCCCACCGACACAAGCGGTGTTTTATTTGTTTTTTTATAAATCCAATATTTAAAAACATAATTTCACCGCTAAATTTTGCTCTTGCTATACCTTTCAGTATTTTTTTTTAATATAATACGTAGCGTCGTGGAGTCGTAAACTATGAACTGCTCTACACTCTACAGTCTACAGTTTACGGCCTACGGGGGCTACGGCCCTATAGCCTACGCCCTACAACGATTTATTTTTTAAAAAAGGGTTTTTTTTTAATTAGTTAAAAAAAGAAATACCCTCTAGAGTGGTCTCTCGCCTCTATTTTTAAAAAAGAGCTCAGTATGCTGAGTGAGTACTAAAAATGCTTTTGAAACCCCGAAACAATAAAAACATTCATGACCCGCTGCCGTCTGACTCTCCCCTGCCTGACTGCCGTGAGCACCTGACTCTGAGAGTCTGAAGTTTGAGACTCTGGTGACGACTCGAGTCTCGCGACTCGCGAGTCGCGAGTCGTGACAGACTCTCGAGTCTCGAGTTGAGAGTCAAAGTTCGAGACTATGTAAGAGCTCGACATAGCTCGAGACTGGAGAGAAAAAGCCAATTATTGCCTTATCGAGTGATCGGACTCTCGAGAGAGAGACACTGGATATGTAGAGTAACTAGTGGATAATGACTACTAAAAAAAACTGCCTAAAATAAAAAGTCCGAACAATAGTGAAAACATTTTTGACGAAATACAAGAGCACAGGGATATAATAATTAATTACTCCACGTCCAAGTATCATCCGTAGACTGTACTTTTGTTCAAAAACAAATTACAAAATAGTATTTTATAGATACATTTTTTTTAGCACTCATTCTATTTATTTATAAAAACTAGCTGAACAAATAAGTTTTTTTGACTACAAATTCTTTCTTATCGATACAACTATCCTTCCGAATTGAACAAATTGTTCCTTGGATTCAGGATTCGTTGGCCTTGACAACATTTCCTGCTGGTTTTTAGTACGATTATTCTGCAGAGCACGCGGGGATTTTGTCTATACGACACCCGTCACTATATAACTATCAACGCCCGAACCCGTGTCCAAAACCGCATCCGGTCCATTCGCAAAGGTAGGGTTGATATCTATGGGCCCACATAAGGCGACTTTGCGTGTACACCGCAAAAAAACAACTACACAAGTATCAATTTTCTATACATAAACATAAAATAATATCGTTTCATAGCCTTCTAGATTATACAACAAGAGAAGAAGAAAAGGTTATGTAAAATATGATCGTTTGGTTTGCACAATTGCACTGTATTTTTAAAACAAAGTTGAATTTGGATTTGTCCCGTTCTGTTGTAAATTTCAGAACTAATGGATTTTGTCCTGTTCTGAGATTTCATTAACCGCACTTTTGTTTTTAGAAAGGATGGCCTCAACCCTAACAATGTATTTAAGTCGCAGAATACAATATACTACCTTTTGAAATTGTCAGTAAGGTTGAGGCCATCCTTAGGTCGAACCAAAAAGATGCCCTCCCGTACTGTGTGCGACTTAAGTATTAACTATAGTCTTTCCACATTGTACTCAACATGTGTGAGTGTATTGTAAATATTGTTATTTGAATCCACTCTCTTCTCTTGCATAATAGTTCGATACTTGGGCCCAGGCGCCTTCCAACTGTAAACTTCGATGGATATTTCTATGTTTTAAACTATGTTATATAAACCAAAAATACGATTTATGTCAGTTAGGATTTAGCAGTGGTAGCTTGTGTAAGAATGATCGGGACTGACTCTTGGTAAGAGCTTTAATATCCTCGATCACACTGGACGTACCACTAGCTGTTCTTAATTAAATAATTTTCACTAGATGTACTAAATGTTCATAAGGCTAGATGTGTAGCATATACTGAGTAGCAAGTTAAGTAGTATTTTCAGACTTGATGTAGTTTATGGACGCTATGAAGAATGTGTTTTACATTGCATATTACTAACGGTTGGCATAAGAAGGATTGCAAGGGACGCCATACGTCCAATATTAAGCACTGACGATATGTACCATATGTTGCACTAGAGTGAGATTATGAGAAAATGTGTCAATAAAATCTATACCAAGAGGAGATGAACGGATCTTTCAAGCAGTTTTTTCGTAAATGGAGAAAAAGTTATGGCTTGCCCCTATTTGATCAGGGGCTACGAAGTCTCTGCTATCTCACGCCAGTAGCTAACGCTATATGTATGTATGGCTGTCCATGTACGAAACATACTTACTTTGTCTTGGGAAATAGCAAAGTTACTACTTGCGGAAGACAAGCCAATGACTATGCATACACTTAATGCTAGTCAGATAGAAGAGGTGAAGCATCAGCGTAATCGTTACTGACATGTAATCAAGAAATACGATTTAATTATATACATGACTGATCTTTCTCAGTTTCTGTATTAACATTCACTGAATGCTATATAATGAGCTGGGCCCGAATAACCAATCAGTCAGATGATACTAATATGTTAAATCATACCACAAACCTCGGAAGGTGAAGCAAAGGATAATTATTCTTGACTTCACCGATATAATTACCAGACTCAATATATCACGCCTACAGGAACATACCAATCACTGACTGGTGTATGTTTAAAATTGCTGTAATGGAGTATGTTAGACTTGACTTAACAAACGTCGACTTCTCCACAAGTTAAAGTGTGCCTTCACACCCAACTACGTAACTTGGAGATACACGAACGTTGTCAAAACTGCTAAATCGAATATATGTTATGACAGATGTCGATTGAAATCACATTTCATGATACAACCCCAGTTATGTAAAGTATCTCTATAGCGGTTCGATCAATATAACTCTGATTCAACGTTTATTAAAACAAATGTAGTACTAGAAACGTCGCTCATATCAAAGCCACTAATTCCGCAACATAGTTTTTCCCTTACACTCAAGATAAAAAAAAAAAAAAAAAGCGAGATACTACGCAAAATGGAGGTGCGACTATCTTTTCCAAGATAGACTTAAAGCTGCATTCATCAACTACTGAATATATGATAGATCATAGGAAGTATTTTTGTTGCCATTTAAGGTGAAGAAAGACATTACCAGTTTAACATGTATGCATGCTGAATAGCTATACACTATGTTGCCTTCTTTTCTTCCAATAAGCATTATGCTGGAACTATTTGCGGACCTGTCATTATAACGTATCAGTCTATTTATATAAGTAAATGGATTTATCTTTACAAATTAAAGCAGCATGAACATGATAAACTCGTTAAATAATCCCGTACAAAAAATTAAAATTAATCGACTGTAAGATTAAAGATGACAAGTGTTCTTTTGTTTTGATAGCAAATGCACTATGCGTATGCTATAAAGGAATATATCTGCAGCATGGGTAAAATTGATCACTGGCAAGTGTATGTTTCTCATGGATTTTATCAACACCAATACTGGAAGAGATGTGAACTCTGTTATTATTGGGTTTGTTATCTTCTTCTCCCGGATTCATTTTTAAAATCTTTCTTGTAAGTTAAAGCCTTTCCGTCACCTGGCTGCTACAAAGGCCAGCTTGCGAAAGCTTTGGACTAATCGAATGTGATGATGCATTTAAACTGAGTCAAAAAGTATTAAAGTAATGGACGCACCCATGCATTCATACCCTGTGGATGGTGTCCCATTCTGAACAGCACAGTTGCGTTTGCTTCAGATCGAGCGGTGTTGTAGGCTACATGGTGATAAATGGTAAACCGCGCTACATACAATTTAGGAGCAGGTAGTAATAAATGTGATAAGTAATCACCCTTCGTGCTATACGCTCACGTGATATAGTGAGTTAATGTAGTACATTGTTACAGAAAAGCACAGGATGTACATTTACTGTCGCCATGTGGTAATGCATAGTCTTCAACATGCTTAAGGTGATATGTACTAGTATTCACACAAGATTGGGCTGCCATGTCAAGTAAATACATTACAATCGAACAAGAATAATAACAAGCATTTCAAAAATAATTATTATCTCTTAGAAAACTTCGTGACTTGTGCAAAAACAGAGTGTAATGTAGTAAATTGGACTGGCAACAAACGCTATTTGGTGATGTTCTAAATATTTCTTGGTCTAACCTCCTAAATAAGATTGAACAGGTGTTTTACTATTAACACGGCATGATGGCGCTGGCCAGAACACTAGAAACCGGGTTTTGAATATAGATGGGTGACTCATCCAAAAGGTGTGCAATTCAGCTTGAATTTATCAAAGCATAATGTGTGAAGTTTAGCCCACTTGTAGAACTATCGCTGGTTGTTAAATTATGTGTAATATTAAGTAAATCTACCATTACGCTGTGTGTTGTCCCTTATCTACACTCCGACCTATGGATACGTGATTTAATTAATATGGCTCCAAGGTAAACCTATTTACATGTCTGACACTTGAAACAAACACGTTCTTGTATCAGGGATCATTCTCTATTAAAGAAGACACCTTGAGTTTACACCATAGTTTGTCGCATCCGGTCCTGCATATATTCACGAAGTGGAAACCGTCAACCGAATACTGAGCTAAGCTTCTAAGTAGTTTGAACACAAGCTCGAGACTCGTACAACACATCATGCACCCAACAAGATTGCAGTCAATTAATGCCAGATTGAAACGGCATTAGATCGTTGTACGTATGAACAGCTAAGGCCGCTTGGTTCAAAGACGCTCAAAACTCTAAGAGATGAAGCTCGCACTCAACTATCGTAGCGCTGCTTAAATGAACAGCCAGGCAGGTTGCGAAACAACTGAAAGAAGATACTTCAATAATCAATGTTGTTAATTATGTATCTCAGGACTCTACCCTCCTGAGACTGAATTGCCCACTTTCCAACAGGACTATGGTTCATCAGCCAGCGTTACGCAGAATCTGACTGACTTAGAGGAGCTCAGGTAGAGGTTAAATTATCACATAATTTAACGCATCGAGTTTATGAGCATACTTATAAATGGCTATTCGTTGAGCAAGGCTTGATCACCCGGCACAAGAAAAGAAACCATACGTGTGAAGTATACCGATAGCTGTACTGATTTGAAAAGAAGACAGATCTACTGATACGGTTGGGCACATAAAAAAGTGATTTTAGAAACTAAATTTTATGCGCCGAAATATATGAATCGATTTGGTTAAACTCCGCGAATCCAAACATGCTGGCTATGTATATATCTGGTTCATTTCTTATGTGTGGCTTTCTGTACTATATCTTTTTATGCAATAACGAACAATAAATCGTCCCACAAACAGTGGCAGAATTATGCTATCACGTGAACAATGACTTCGGTTTCCCCCCCCAGGTACTATGTTCTGATAACGGTAGTGAGTTTTGTACCACCGACGTAATGGAGCATTATACTCGTTTCAGGCATGACCCATGACTCGTGGTGTTTATCTTACACAAGCTCAAACTTTGCAGGTGCAAACATGAGACGTTACGTCATATTTTAACTTTAATATAGTTTGCGTACCTAGTAGACGGCCGTGAGAGGATATGTGCCTTAGTCATTTGAAATGGGTTCAGACTCAATGAATAACTGCATGAATCCTCAAACTGGGAACACTCCAGTTTCACTATTCTTTGGCCGCTATACCAGTGAGATTACAAGCAACGTTTGATAAAACTGCGCCCGAGAAGCACGCTACCCCGTGGCTACTGAGATCGAGCATATGCAAACACCTTTGCTTTGGACGAGTTCAGCCTGATCGAGGAAGCGAAGTGCGTCTGATTTGCGGGCATGAGCCTTGTATCCGACACGACTGGACTGTATTACACCTGAGGATGATATGTTGTCAGTTCAAAATAGAGAATTTACGTGAAGAGGTCTACTATGCGAAACGTACTGTTACCGGTCAGTCTATCAATATCAAGATCGAAGCTAGGACCCCATATTGGGTCTTTTTAATTCGTGCCGTCATAATAATGGGGATACCAAGTCGAAAGGCTGAATTCACATTGATGGTACCCAAGCGCAATAATCTGAGCATTTGAGAACGTATCCCTACTGCTCCAAACTCTGTTCCTCGCACAGACGATAGTAGATGTAGCAGATGTATAAACTAAGTCAAGATATAATTCTGAACTACCATCCGATGGAGGTTACACTTCCCGCCAAGACTCAAATCATGGATAAGACAGCTGAGACGCCATAACTTTTTTCTTCTTATCGCTGAATCTCTCACCTTTTTCGCCAATTTAATAGCGAATTGGTTAATAAGCGTTTACATAAAGCTTAGCGGAGGTACGTCCTGTGTGATCTCTATCGTGAAGCTACTTACCAGAGTGAGGATCCGAATTCCCATATTTTACACCTGCTACCCAACGTGAGCTTTCGAACTAACTGACTTAAATGGTTTACCAACAGTGCAGATAACATAGTTTAAAACATACTAACCAGTGAAGTTTACACCATGAGAGCATCTCAACTTTTCAAATATCTAATAGTAGTAGCTCTGGCTTGTACATTGACCATCCTTACTGGACAAACCCAAATCGAGGTACAGAGGAAATGATGAGTATTGAACTTCGATGACCTACCATTCTCGCTAGTATCGAAAATGTCATGATTGGGCAGTGAACCCGGTAAACTACGTGATTTTGGCAATCGCTACAACACAGCTACAACGTAAATGTAGTGCTGGCGTGCAATCGTTTTTCTGCCAGCTTGAGGCGCCAGCGTTCTGTAGATTATACGGCCTCCGGATCGGTCTAAAATATGCAAGATCAATTGAGATAAATCACGGTTTGACCAGTGAGGTTTACCGATAGAAAACTGAATACCATCTCAAATAATAAAGATCTTGGGGCTGACGATTGAGTCTTTCAGGATGCCGTTCGTTCTATAGAATATAGACGAGAGCGTGCCGCGGTATGTCACTCGGGTAGGGACCCTCCCAAACAGCAAGCGGAGGCAGTTGATCCAGTTTTCGGGCATTCCAGCGTGGCGCAGAAGTACCCATAAGCGTGGGAGAGCGACCTTGTCGTATGCCTTGGTTATGTCCAGACAGACGTCGTTCCACTCCTCTTCTGACTGTGTCTCAGATTCTATGGCGGCAAGTGCTTTGGTATGACAGGAGTGCCGTGATTTGAAGCCAGCTTGGGTAGCATGGGTAGCAGAGCCGGGGTGGCTCGTAATCAGATCAAGAAAGCACTTTTCAAAGATGCGTCTGACTATTTGCGTAAGCGTGATGGGGCGGAAGTCGACGGGGAGATGATATCTGCATCGGCTTTCTTTGGGTGGGCTGTCAGGAGACTGCAGTTCAGGGCTGCAGGGAAGATACCCGCCTTCAGCAGCTCAGTGAATGCTTCGGCAAGGAGTCTATTCAGTGGGCCATTGGCGTCGAGGCGTCATAATGTCCGGCGTTTGGTAGAGCGCTCCACTGCGGCCTTCAGGACAAGGATGTGGATTCCGTCGGGTCTAGGTCCCATATTGGGTTTTAGCGTAGTGGTGCCTCCATTACATCGTCGGGGCATATGATGGAAGTGACATCAGGAGAGGCTTCGGTATCCGGTGGAACCACGTACCGGTTTTTAGAGTTGAATAGGGTCTCAAAAAAGCCAGCGAGGGTAGCGCTTGTATCATCGGTACCCGGTACGCAGGGTTGGCGTGGAGACCGTCGTTGGTACGCAATATCTTTGAACATTTGAGCACTGCTTTCGGCGGTCAGACGTGGTCGGAACGAGCGGTTTGGCAGCTGCTGAACCCAGGGGCTATTTAAGTCATAATAGAACCCTCCAAAGATTTGTGGGTTAGTGGCATAGCGCCAGATGCGATCGAGGATCCGTAGCAGCCCTTCCACTGGTCCATGTAAAGTGAGATACGACCGTAGTAAGTTTTGATGCGCCCGGATTTCGGCTTGGAATAGTCGCGCGCGGGATTTGTTGCGTAGGTAAGACAGTCGATGGCGATATCGGTTATATCTATGGGGGGGGAGGCGTTGGTCCGGAGGCGGCGGCATTGCTGGCATTTGTAGGGGCCGATGAATTTGATTCATGGGAAGTATCTGGAGTCAAATAAGAGCAGACAACATCAAATATTGGACGGAGAAACCCGGAGATTTTTACTATAGAGGTTGGCCCAGAGGTATATTAAGAAATATACTTCATTGGAAGTGTAGAAATACGGCCTCCGGTCAGTCTAAAATATCAAGATCAATTGAGATAATACATTGGTTTCTATTTGTATTTTAAATAATTTAGTACAAGCTCTTTTTCCAATATTTCCAAAGTGTTCTAAATTCACTTTGATGGCTCCAATAGCCTGAGTATTTGGTATGACTCATCTACTTGGACCTATTTGAGACATTAGTAGATGTAGGATATTATAAACTAAATTTTATAATCTCCGAACTACTACTTATAGATTTTGGTCCTCCCGCCAATCTCCAAAATCCAATAAGTCTTCTTTTTTTTTTTTAACTTTTCTTCAGATGGAACTTTATTTATATCAGCTAATGTATTAACGTGACTTACGTTATTATGTCTATTTACAAATTAGGCAAGTGGTCATGAACACTTAGTACTTCTAGTGAAAATTATTCAATAAAGAACAGCTAGAGGTACGCCCCTGTGTGATCGAGGATATTTAGGCTCTTAACAAGAGGCAGTCCCGATCATTCTTACACAAGCTACCACTGCTAAATCCTAACTGACTAAATTGTATTTTAGTTTAATATAGTTTGAAACCTAGTAATTTCCATCGAAGTTTACATATTTTTCAGTTATTTAGTAGTTACAGTAGTGTACTGCTTCTAGACTGTCTGACATCGATTTACTATCCAGCAAATACTATGGCTAAGGGTACTTCTTAAAGGCAAGGGAGCCGCTAGCTCTAAGCCTGCTAAGCCTGCCGAGGTTCCTGAGGTCCCTGTGGAAACACCTAGCCTGTCTGGAGTTGAGCCTGCCGAGGATACTGTTGGGGAAGCAAATTCTGAGGTTGGTACAGAGGATTATTCTGAGGATGGCTCGTCGGATCCTAAAGCCTTGGAAGAAGAGGTATCTACTACCGCGGAAAGGCTCGCCAGCGTCCGTGTATCACCTAGGAGTGAAGCTCAGGACCCCAGCTTGCCCCCCCCTGACCACGTGCCGTCAAATATTGGGGATAAATGTCGAAAGGCTGGAAAATTCGTGGATACGAATGTCGGGGGCATTATAACTCCACATCTAAAGGACACTCCAGCACAAATCCGGCGTGAAAAGGAAGTATTGGACCTGTCCGAAAATTTCGGTTTCGCCATCGATGGAGAAGCCATTCCATTCAGCTCAAATCTTGGGGCCGAAGCTGAGGACGCCATAACTCGACAACGAGTGGTTGGATCCTCTCAATCTCGACGCCAATTGAACCGCACTGAAGTGCTCTTGAAGGAGCTAGCGGCAGCAGCAGTTGTGGACCCCTCTATCGTGTCCCACTTGGCTGATATTCTTCCTATACCGAAGAAGAAAAAAAAAATTCGGGCCGGGTTTCGAACCCGAGACCTACTGGTTTACCAGCCAGTATGTTTACCACTAAGCCAGTTACCACTGGCGAGAAAGATAATATTTCAAAATTTAATCTCTATAGCTCTGATGCTGCCACCATCGACCATCCTCTTGACAAACCTAACCCTGTCAGAGGATATGATCGTATGGAACTCGATGAGGCTTACCATCCTCGTAATATCGACCCTCATTTGCCAACTAACCCTGGTAATCACGATTTTGGCAATCGCTACACCAGTACCTCGTTAGAGAGTTCCCGCTCTAATCCTGAGGATGAGGAAGTGAGAACCAGACATACTCGTCTCAGGCTATTACGCTCTGGTATGCAAGTCCTTGAGGACCGTCTATTGAATGACTCTGACCTTGACGATAGGAAAGCGGATAACATTCGCTATCTAATCGATAACAAGAGAAAGGAAATAGACACCATCTTGGCACTAGCAGCCCGTAGCACTGAGCATGAGCCTCGTGAACACTTAGAACCAAGCTTTATAAAGCAGCTAGGTAACGCGCAGGCTGAGGTCGATTTCTCTACTAATGAGAGTACAGTGGAGACACTGAAGGCCTTCGACCAACTTAAGGAGTCTGCCAGCCTTAGGGATAAGCAGATGATGAATGCCTTTATTCATTTCTGTGAGCCAGGTGAATGGCGAACTATCTTGAAGGCTCATGAGCCCAACTGGAAAGCCCTACCCTGGCACCAGTTGCGTGATAATATACTTAACACCTTTTTTGAAGATGCACGTGACCGTGAACTTCTAGAGTCTCGCAAGTTCTTTGCGAACGATACCACTATTCGAGGTGCTCTAGCTCATATGACACATATGAATACTCGGATGGGTGGTCGTACCTATACTGGCGAATATTTATTAATTTGTCAGATGATGGAGACTCTGGGAGCTAACCTCTTTAAGAAAGTCAATGATGACATCATCGCCTATGGTGATTTGCGATCTATGCCTTGGTCTGTCTTTGAGAAGATAGTACACAAGCATACCAATTCCTCTACTAGAGTACTTAGTACCACGAGCTACACCCAGCCCACTAAGCAAAACGCAGTAGAGACTAATACTGCGCGTAGTACTAAGAAACCTCGCACTACTACTGGAGGGGGTACTGGCTGGTGGCACGCTGTATTGCCCGAAAACTGGATCAACTGCCTTCGCGCTCTATTTGAGAGGGTCCCTACGCGTGAGAGACTACAGGTCTCAGGTCAGATTTTACAGCAAGAAACCATCTTTGATTTATGGAAGTCATCAGAGTCAGCTCACTCCTGAGAGCTAAATTATCAGAGTTAGCTCACTCCCGAGAGCTAATCAAGTTGCTCGAATTACTCTCAAGAGTTGAGTTATTACTTAACCGACTTTCGAGAGCAGATTAAGTTTCTCAACCGATTCCCGAGAGTGGATTGAGCCTGCCAACCGCAACATTCTAATAATAGCTGCGGTTCTATGTGAGTCACAACCTATGCGGAAAGGCATCATGTGATCAGCGTGAGATTTAGTTGCAGAGAAGTTGAATTAGAAAAGCATCTAAGTGTTAGTGTTCCACATAAGGTTTCTCATACTGACCATATGAGGTTTTACCCTGGCCAGCCCAAGCGGCTGAACACTAGCACAAGCACCTTAGGTAAAAACCAAAGGTGAGGTCAGAAATAAATATATACATTTGCACTTTATTTAAAGTCTACTACATTGTACTCTAACAACCCGAGTGACATACCGCGGCACGCTCTCGCCTCTATTCCATAGAACGAATGGCATCCTAGAAGGCTCAATCGTCGGCCCCCAGCTATTTTTTGTCTACATGGATTCCTTAGCTGTCACGCTAGCACAAGTTCGGCCCAAGCTCCTTCACTCTTATTTACTTATTGACGATACACGGATCCAAGGGCCCCAATCGGTTTTGCTCCAGCCCTTCTTAGACAACATTGATGCGTGGGGACGCAAATCTGGCCTCGAACAGTGTGTCATCAAACCCCGAATACGATCTACCGACTTTGTGATACGCGGCGCCAACCCTCCATATAAATGGTGAGCTTATCACGGCGACGCTCGCAGATGTACCTTGGAACACACGTTACCTCCCCCTGAAGATGGCGCCCACACATGCCAAGCCGAAACGCTCCAAATATCTGGGGATCACACTCTCTCACGGATGACCAGGGATCAACCTCGCCAGACATATTGAATCCCTGGTTGCAGCATTGTCCCTGGGTATCGCCTCTTTCCTCGCTTATGGCTTCCATGGCTTCAGCTGGCGACAACCCCGCAACCGACTGGTGCTGTTCAAAACATTCATCCTATTCACGGCTACATATGGCCCGAACAATGTTGCCTGGGCTCCGCCTATATGGAAGGAGGCACTGGACCCCCTGTTCGAGCGCTACAACTCAGCACTCATCCAAGCAGCAGCCATCATCACGGGCATTAAATACCCTAGGTTTACCAAACATAAAAAGAACTTACTCTGCTTTTGTGGCCTGCTCCCCGCGCGACCATTGCGGACTACCTCGGAGGTTGCCTGGGAATACAACTCGACTCAATGGCCAGCACAAATCCACTCACCCCTCTGACGCAACCCGCTAGGGCCCACGACAAACCATCACTGCGTTTCCCGTATAGTATCTATGCCCACCTGAGAACTGTACACAAAATCACGGGCGGGCGTACACCCGACCATGTAGCCCTCCGCCAACGCTGTGACGACAGTAGAAAGAACTCAACAAAACGCTGGTCCAACAAAGAGATCGCGGCAATGGCCCGGCGCCAATACTACTACCAACTGGTCATGGGTAAACCGCTAACCTCAAATCGAGACAAAGCCAGACACGACAGCTTCAACTGCTGCTTCGAGTCTACACCAATCCGGCTCTGTGCTATGATTGTAACGAAGACGTACATGTTTACATTGCCCGACTACCGCAATAAAAGCTGTCTCTGCCACTAAAACTAGCCACTTTACCTGCATCCAACAATTGATCCGACGCATCCTGGTAGGCCCGAAACTGCCGCTCATTGGCTCTGATCTCCTCCAGCAATTACAGGAGCGCGATGACTTCCACGGTCTCTGGACCTTCTACGAAAAGCCTGGATCCTTTCTCCAGCATGTAGAACAACCACCGTACCCTCACCCGTCTCTGACATATCAACAGATACTCCCCATACCCCGGCTAATCACGCTGTTGAAGTACTACTTCCAAATTTCGGTACAAACCAAGTCATCGCGCTTGTTGGTTCCGCCTATGATACTTCCGATTCAGGCCAGCCAGCACATACCGAGTGCATCCGTAGTCTGGTGCGGCATTGGCTCACCCCCAACCTCGCTCCTCGACCGAATTATGATGAATATCCTGGTCCTACTCGATATTCTGTACTCTGCACTAACCTATTCGCACACTCGATGGTGTCCGTTTTTTGTCAGCACCAGCCTGGATTGACCCAGCGCAAATCCTCCATCGTCGACTCAATTGGCCCAAGCTTCAAACGGAAATTTACTGTCCACTTCTTTCCATCGATCTTTCCCGAACCACTACAACGGCTATGAGAGCCATACAGTATGTACATACATTGTAACTTATCTTTTTTGAAATAAACAATATTATTACTATCTCTAAACTAGATTACAGTGAGTATAGTGAGGCCTTTGGAAAGCTTCTAGAGTACAAAAGCGAGGGGCTCAAATCCTAAACTAGGATTGAAACTTGATGCGATTACCTTCAGAGACAGGGAGGGGAGCGAAAGAAACTGATAGATGTTTGTAAATAATTTTTTATTTAATGTATATCTCTGGCTTACAACTGTGAGAGAATAGTCTTTTGTTATCTAGAGGTAAGTAGTAGCCCCTTGTGGAATACTGCCTTTATTAGTTTTAGTTCTACTCCTCCTTTGGCAACCACGAGTCATATATAGGTGTTACATAGGTGGCTTTAGGTTTGTCAAACTTCGTATACATTCGGATTCCTCCTTGTGTAAATCAATATCAGATGTAGTAAGTCTTCCGCCGTCCCAAGCACGGTAATTATGCAATTCCTCGTTGTTCCTTTCTATATGTATTCTTTATTTTGCAGTTTGTTTGTCTTGTTGATGTTTCTGAGTCAAATACGATCTGACCCGCCCTCTTCTTTCTTGGACCTATTGCATGCTCTCCATTTACTTCAAGTTCTTGACGATCCGTTAAGTCTTTATCGACAATGAACACAGTAGGATAACAGTCACAACGTTTTCTCGCACCACAGCGCTCATTGGCACATATGGATAGTCAGTTTCCGACAGTGGATAGGGTGCAGTGACAACCGCTATGTATGTATTGGCACCAGCAATGGTATAATGTTTAGATATTCCTTTTTTCTTACACTGTGAAAATAAACAAGCATCTAGTTCTGGGGCAATATAGTAAGGGTCCTCCGTTGGTTTCTCAGTACAATCTGAAAACCATGGATAACATCCAGGTAGTAGACCAAGGCTGCGTTTTGTTTGTTGCTTAGTATAGGCTGTGTTTTTCTTATAATGGCTGCAATCGCATACGTCCACGTTACATAATTGTTTTTCGCTGAAGTTTTGCCAACACCAAAATGCGTCCGTGCGTCTGCTGCATTTATATACAGTATGTAGCGTATTAAACATGGTACACAAGTCAAAAAACAAACTGCTCAAATAGAGACTTTTTAAATAAATTTCTATGGTATGCGTATTCTTTCATGGTCGATTCTATTATCTTCCCACTCTCCCCTTCCTCACTCTCCTCAGGGAAATGATGTACGCTCGCGAGGTGAGTATTGGCGCATCATGTCGAAAGATGCCACCGCATGGAGTAGATCATATAGCTTCCTCACACACGCCATTGACGGTTCGCCTGTTACTGTGTTGCACAGCGCATTGTCGTTTTCTAGCAGTTTGATATAGCTCTGTGATTTAATTGATATCGCCTCGGGTGTTACGGGTGATGTGTATTGTGCACACTCTATATGAGTTTTTAATATAGGGGTGACTCTGTCTACAACATGCTTACGTACTTGAACATTCTTCATAACATTCTTCATAACATTCTTGGGCAGATTCGTTGTACTCGATGCCATCATCGTTCTTATACTTGTAATATCACGTCTATCATCTGGAGTTGGTCTCTTGGCATCATCTGAAACATCCTCTAGGATTGGATAGAACGTTGGTAGCCCACCTGGCTTAACACGTGTACGGCCATCTGCCGTTGTATTAAGCTGGTCTGTACGGACGTGGTGATGCGCTACTTTCGAGCGTTGTCTTTTACATTTCTCTCCCTCCTTAACTACATGCAATTTCTTTATCTTGTGTCTCTGTGTTGTATCTCTCACTAGTATTGTTAGCCACTTCTCTCTGACATCTGCTTTCAACGGTAAACTCAGTCCTACATATCTTAGATGTTCACCGCATACATCATCACTTTGTGTACATACGCACTGTACTCATGCGCGATGAAAGTTAGGTCTACGCGATAGTTGATTCAAATTATGCCGTTGTAGCTCTTCATATGGTTCTGCCGTAGGTCCAGGGAAAAGTCTACTCTGCTTCCAGATCAACGATTGAAACAAAACGTGTTTAGCATTGATGGAATATCGTGTGTCTGAGTTGTATAGACTTTTGAAAGTATTTTTATCTATGTTGGGTAGAACTCTTTTTAACCAACGTCGACGTTTGGATCGCTTGGGTAGATTGAAGCAATGATCTACAAGTTTTATGCATCGATTTTGTTGCATAGATCCTTTGAAATAGACAAACTCTACGCACTGAAGCCG
>LUCW03001446.1:42500-47500 GCA_001586965.3 Sphaeroforma sirkka | reverse complement strand
GCGACACCTGAAGATAGACCAGCATAGATGACACACACACACACATATATATATATATATATGGTTATATATATAATATATACATAAATATATATATATATATATATATATATATATATATATATATATATATATATATATATATGTATATATATATATATATATATATGTATATATATATATATATATATATATATATTGTTGTGTGCATATATATATATATATATATTTGATGGTTGTATGGCGTGCATATGTATATGTCAAATATAAATGTAATATATTAATATGTATAACATTATGTATGTATGTATGTTAGTGTAATGTGTAAACAAAAACAACAAATATGTAACATATGCTATATGTCAATATGTTATGTAATATATATGTATTATTATATATATACATAATAATAATAATAATATATATATGTAATAATAATACAATAATATTGGTTGTTGGTTGTTGTGTGTTGGTGTATTGTATTATGTATATGATACATTACACTATAACGTAACATAACTAATACACATATTATTAGCCAATAATAATATTATGTTATAATATATATGTATGTATAATAATACACATACAATAGGCACATGAAGTAAATGCGTATGCACATGTGTATTGCACACATGCATTGTTACATGTATGTATAATGTATAATAATAATAATAATATGTAATATTGTATTAATATTGTAATAATATATATGTATTATGTAATGTATATATTACATAACATGTATATATATTATATAATATATAATAATAATATAATAATAATACCATATTATATATATATTATATATTATTATGTAATATATGCATACATATGTGTATATATATGTTAATATGTATGGATGTACATGATAATGGACATATACACATGTATAACAGATATGTATGTGTATATGTGTGTACATACTATTATTATGTGTGCATGCATGTAATATGCATATGTGCACATATGTATGCATATTATACATAATGCATAATAATGTACGGATAACATGTATATATATATAGCCAATGTACATAATACATATGCATTATATTATTGTGTTTTGTTTGTTTTTGTTTGTGCCTTGTGTTTTTTGTTTTTGTCATGCATACATAATTAATAATATATATGTGTACATGCATATATAATGGCTATATTAATATATATATGCAATGCATGTTAAACACATTTGTGATGCATGGGATACATATATGTATGTGTATTATGTTTGCACACACACATAACATATGTATAATAATGTATGCTATTATATGTTTATATATTATATATTATATGCATAATAATATATATGTGTGTATAATATTATTTATTATATGTATATGCATACATTAATAATAATATGTGTATACATATGCATAATCCTATGTATATTATATGTTATGTATGTATTATATTACATATTATATGTATATGTAAAATATGCATATGTTTGTGTATTGTGTGCATATATGTATATAAATATATATATATATTATACGTTTACATATATTCATATATGTATATATATATATATATATATATATATAACATATATAATATATATATAATATATATATATTAATATATATATATATATATATATATATATATATATATATATATAATATATGTATATATATATATATGTATATATATATATATATATATATATATATATATATATATATATATATATATATATATATATATGATGATGTGTGTGATGTGTGTGTGGTTTTTTGTGTATGCGCTGAGTTATGGTTTGGTTGTGCTTAACTTGTCTGTTTTCTATAAAACTAATTTGGATATGTCTATTTTCTGTACTATTTTTATGGAGATTTCAATCTCGGTTATTCATTTTCGCGTACGTACATAGCTACTAGCTGGACCTGACTGGGATAGCTATTATGTTTTCAGAACAAATTTATACCATGACATTTCTATATGAAAACTGTGTGGATTAACTTTTTGAAGTGCAGCTCTCTATGAAGCACTTCGCACGTAATATTCGAAACCTTGCTTGCTCATGTCGGTCACTAACTTAAATTTGCTCTTCCTTCCTTTGCTTTGTTGCACCCTTACTGCGTGCTATGAAACAACCAATACCATGAGTGTGTTGTATGTATTGTTGTGTTGGACTTGTCGTATGTGTTTTGTCGTACATAACATGTTCGGTGTTACCTCATGACTGTGTTTTGTGTTAATTTCGTTCTGTTATTGTCTGACGTTACACGTTGTCTATCGTACTTTGTGTGTGATGTTTGTGGGTCTGTGATCCATGCAGAGTCTCTCCCTATACTCGATAAAGGCCGTCATCCTGATGGACAATGACGGGAACCGCATCATCGCAAAGTACTACGACGACACATTCCCCACAGCCAAAGAACAACTGGTCTTCGAGAAGAGTTTGTTCAACAAGACGTGTCGACAACATTGTATGTCGTTGAGAATGACTGTCCACCTGTTTGCGTTGCCTTATGACTGTGTGCTATTTCGTTACCCTGGAATGCAATTCAGTGCGCCATCCCCAAAGTACTGTGATATTTTATATATACTTTTACTAGTGCTGTGTCCACCTATAATAGGCTTGTTGTATATTGCGCCCGTGTGCTCCTATAGTCAAGTGACAGCTGCCCCGTATAGACAAATGGCTTTGCTTAAAAAAAATTCGCACGACATCTGAGTATTCGTCGTTTGCCTCAATCATAAGCCCGGCTCCCGGAACCCTTCCATTTTGCACTGTTGTCTGGTCTGCGGCTCTCACTCTCACCACTTGTCTTTACTTAACCTTTTGCGACTATCGCGACTTGTTTTTTTACTTTTCTTTTGGCTACTATATTCTTACCTGACTTCAGCCGAGATTGTGATGTTCGATGGACTGACCACCGTGTACCGCAGTAATGTTGATCTGTTCTTCTACATCGTGGGGTCGTCTGACGAGAACGAGCTAATGCTCATGAGCGTATTATCCACATTCTACGATGCGGTGGCTATATTATTAAGGTATTTTTGGTACATGCTTCCAGAGCGGGGGATTTATACTCAACACACTAATTGGGGCTGAGAGATGTAGTCCCGTTTTCGTTCTCTCGGTTTGGTTTAACCCGTCCCGCTATATCTGTCACTGCAGAAATCAAGTTGAGAAGAGGCTAGTTTTCGACAACTTAGATGCCATATTCTTGGTCGTGGACGAGATGGTTGACAATGGGTAAGTGCTGAACTGGAGTGCGTGCAAGACTATCTGATCTCTTTGAGTATGAAAGCCAATAGCTAGGCATAACTTGAAGGATATGTGCACCTTGTACTTCCAACTACCCTGATCAAGGACACGGCGATCCCTCCACAGTTGAGGATGATTGTTCATTCACATTGGCTATAGTTGGCATCAGGTGATACTACATCGTGATCCTCACTAATTTGATTGCCGCTCACTGCACTAGCTACCATCGCTACAGTAACGCTTATTGTTAGGTTCAGAGTTTTTTTTAATTGAGCTCGATTTTTTTTCCCTCTGTAGTATTGTGTTCGAAGCCGATGGATCTATCATTGCCTCCCGGGCGATTGTGCGTGGTGGCGAAGATATCTCACTTGCGGAACAGAGCATCTCACAGGTATGACAGACTTCTAAGAATATTCCTATGCAGCTTAGTAATCTCATGGTATAGTTTAAGTATGTATCCATTGCAAAATAGTGCTATCCTGTCGTATACAATATCCGACACGGGGAAAGAAAAGTAATTATGAGCAAATAGAAGAATGTCAATTTGCTCAGAAACACCACGATTGGAAGCACAGACGAAAACAAAACGCGAGTCGTGAGTTCTAAACCTCTCCCAACTGTGTACTATAGTCTATTCACTGCAAGTACCTTATCCGTTCCTATCATACTGCATATAATCACCCACGTTGCTTCCCGCTATCACAGGCTTTCCAATCTGCGAGGGACCAGTTGGTAACGACGCTTCTAAAGTAAAACTCGCTGGTACGGCACTCTGGTTGGTGTGAGGCCGGAACTGATGGATTTGTTGACAACTCTGACCTGTGCTGCCGAACACGTCCGCCGAGGGTAGTCTCGTTTCACTGCATAGCCCCGATACACAATCCGACGAGACGATACACAGACACGCCCAAACACGCCCACAGAATACATAAAGAGTGACTCGTCGATCGTAGTCGAAAACGGGTTGGAGTCCATAGATACTCGCCGGGAGTTAGTGCCGACCCCGATGACTACGACAAAACTTCTGTACAGACTATCCAATGAGCCAACACATAAACATCTAAACGTCTTCTATTCAAAAATATTCATTTTTGTGGCTCGTTTCAGTTTCTAAGCTTGGTTAGAGCAGTGCTGTATTGCTGTTTGCCTTTACAAATGGGAAAGGTGGGTCGACAGACATGTGGGGGACTAAGCTTAAGAACTGGAACATGCTGCCCATCCCTTCGTTGTCTATCAGCCGTTTCGTACTGCGGATTATCTTGACTTGCTCCTCCCGCGTTTGGCTGGACTGGACCATTTGCTGTTGATGTGTTATTAGAAGATTTGAATTGTCATTGCAATATTAATTTGACTAGATATTACTCTAAATCAACCTGCGCATGCTTCCTTTGTGAATTATTCCATAGCAATTGTCGTATTTACGGGAATCAGTCCACGAGCAGGACCAAAGTATGTAATCTAGCTCGAGTTTCCAGACTTCACAGTATGTAATCTAGCTCGAGTCTCCAGACTTGCCGCACCCAAATTGCCAGGCTGCGAGTCTCCCTCATTAAATAGCCACAAGCACTAAACCACCACCAACCCGCTTGTACTACACCGAGTTACGCCTATTCCACTCCACTCTCCTGCACGAATAATCACATACATACCTTAGTCCTCGTGTGGATCCCCATCTGCTGCAACCAGTCGCCTTGGCTCATAGGCCCGTACGTCGCACACGTGTCACTGCACACCTTGGCCACGGCCTGGAAGTTAACATCGGCCGTGAGATCGATTT